>JAGSMT010000698.1:0-39592 GCA_029286875.1 Lamproptera curius
CATAGGCCTCCTCTAATGCACGCCTTCTCCATAAGGGGGTTTTTGCACCGTGTCCCACCACGCTGGTCCAATGACGGTTAGTGGGTGGACCGATTATTTACATGCCCATCCGACGCATGGATCGTCTTACTTTTCAGACAATTAGGGTGATCGGCCAAATTGTCCTAACCAGCAGAAAACAACATATAACAATATTGTTTCCCCGCGGTATTCGAACCCGCGACCTCCGGTGTATAAAGCAAGGGCCATTACCGCTAAACCACGAAGGCGGTTAATTAAATTATAGAAGATATATTATGAAGTAAAAAGAAAAACGTTTGTTATTGCAGATCGAGCCCCCGGACCTTTCAGACCGCTATCTGTCATACGCAACGGTCGGCGGTACGCGTCCGGCGACGAGACTCGCCCGGCCCCAATCCGCCGTCCCGCGCCCCCATTCCACCGCGATACGCCAACGCCAATAAACACCAAAATAACCCATTGGCCTAATTCACGGATTGTTTTAGTTTAAAATAGATTTTCACACTTGAGTTACGTCTATGGAAGGTTAAAATCAATATCATACCTAACTTGGAATAACTAGCTTGATTTTTACCTGAATCGTGAGTTAGATGACGTAGAAGTTCCCAGCAAACGCCGCTAGATGCCGCCACAGTGCCTAGAGGGTAAATTGGAACCACGGGTTTTCATTTTAACTTGCCTATGTATTGGAAACCGCGTATCTGAGAAATATTGTACTAATAATAAAATATTACAGTACTTAAATATCAAACATTTTTTTTACAACATAGGAATATAACGACGCTAACGTATGGAACTTTTTTGATTGCCGCTTGAAATGAGTAGATAAATAATACTGCTCTACTAGATCGATTTTGATCAACGACATCTTACTAGGTCCCTGCTGCGTGATTTCTAACTTTACACAATGTTTCATAATGTTCTTTACTTTCAAACTACATCAAACATTTAATAAATCCAAATAATCCGTGATTTGGTCAATACAACATTCGAGAGTTAACAAAAAACGCTTAAGTTTTCTTTTCATATATTTTGCGACACTTCAATGATATAATCTGATTTAGAATGCATATTATAAAGTAATTCTTTTAAGGTAGTTGAAGATGGTGTACTCTTTTTAATATTATTACTCGACATAAATTAATATGAAAGGTCTAGTTCTATACTCACAAATTGTAGTTTTGGTAGTTCCTTAAGGTTTGCTTGCTTAATTTCCGAGTAGTTTTTTTTTTCATTTCTTTTATTGCAAATCTTACATTTATTTGCAGCCAAAGGTATTATTAACATGTAGAAGCTTTGTTTCTGAAAATTGTAAAAGTAAAAAAAAAAAAAATTGATTTATAAATACCGGGCTTCTGTCATAAAAACTGTTCTCTATTTCTACTAATTAATGATCTCATTTATAATTGTATCACTGATTACTTTTCAGTTTATATATATTTTTTTTTTAATAAAATGTTTAATGACATAATATTTTTTTTTCTTTTACTAGTCACATTCCAAATGTAATGTTTCTATTACACATTTTTATAAGCAGTATTCGGAAATGTATTTCAATTGATAATGTTACTATTGTAAAGGTTATTGAGAGTGGAATTTATTGTAAAAGATCTCTCATGTCAAATTTTATTGGAGCGAAAGTGTTTGCAACCAAAATGGAGACGCTTCAATACCAATTGACATTTAACTTTTTGTAACATGAATTTTGGATTTTATTTTCATGTAATAGTATCATACATATATATCTACGTTTGATGGTTATCTGAAGCGATTATTGGAAATTTATGCTGGATTTTGTTTGTGATGCTATTTCTAATTTTACATTAGTGTGAAAATAAAAGTTTTGAGCAGATGGATTTTTATTTATTTTACTCGATTCCTAATTGAGATACTAACATTGTACAGAATAAAAGAAATACTTTTTATTAATATAAATACTTTTTATGTTTTAGGACGAAACAATTGAGTAATAATGTATGCCATTATAGCTCAGGATTTAATGGTCTCTAAAGGTTAATTTGTGCAAGTTCGATTCCTAGATTTGTTTTAAAATATCTTGTTTCTTTTGTTTTACCGTTTTGTTGCCAGTATAGAAATGCTAGTGTGTTAAACACACTGATGGTATGGAAAAACCTAAAACTGTGCGTTAAATCAATTGTTAATCATCATTAAACTCATAAGAAAACATTTAAAAGCACCGACATATACTAAGTGTTTCATATTCAGTATTGGCAATATTATTTCTGGTCACATTAAAATGTAATAGTGTTTCTTTGCGGATTTAATCGCGTTTAATTTGTTTTAATATATTCGCGGACGTTTTGAGATACTTCACAGGATTTGTGGTCACGGGCAGGTGAGTGAAACTTCTATAAAAAAAGTCTAAATGATTAGTTAGAAAAGTTGAAGTATGGATAGTAGCGCCGCCTACAGGTCAAATATAAGGAATTTAAAATTAGTTATCGTTCGGAGATAGATGGAGCTAGTTGTTTAAAAAAATATATAAAATCTTCAAAACTAGCCGGCGGACGTTGCTATTAACGTTGTCGCGGGCAAACTGATGATTTGTTCTTGTGTCTATGTTTTTTTTACCCGGCCACCTACATTTCTGTATTTTACGTATTTCACAGTTATTTGTATACCGAGGTAACTGTATTTTGAGGTGTAGCACAAATTTTATGTTCGGGTTTAATTTTGTAAATAGCTAGAGCCAATAGGAAGTACAGTTTTTCGAATTGGGGCGGAGTAAAAAAAAAATACCACCCCATGTCCGATATATTTTAGGACGAAAATCATCTTTACCTACTTCCCATTATTATTAGTTACAGTTAAAAGAAAGGCAAGATCTACAGTTCCTGTTGTAGTAGCCAAAAAAGCCCATCAACTAAAAACTAAGTTCAGTCTGACATACAAATAAAAGAAGGTGCTATTCCATCACAGGGTGGAGACCCTAGCGTATGACTTTAAAGATCATGATCATCATCGTCATCAGCCTGTGTTAGTCCAGTGCTGGATATAGGCCTATCTAATGCACCGGTTCTAATGGTCTAATGTTCTCCATTAGGGGGTTTAAAGATCATGGGATGCAAGAAATTGAATCACACCTTGAATATTCGTATACTGTTTTCCCGTAACAAATATTTATTCTACCCAATGTACAGACAAATATATTGAGCTGACTGAGAGAGAATTAAGCAATTTTTTATATATACATTTTGGTGGGTATTGTTGGTAACCCTTCTTATACAGATTACTGGAGCATGAATTTGAGATATCCACTTATAGCCGATGTAATGACTGAAACGTTATGAAAATACGACGTTAGTATAATTTTGCGGACCACAATTATAACACCGGGGTCAGGTATGCGTGGTCCTCGGTCTCCCCTTAGGAGGGGGCCCCTGGATCCGGCCTGGTAATCCCCATCATTGCCAATATGTAATTTTAGGCTAGAGTATGTTACAACTACACAAATTTCAACTTTTCTGCCATGGGAATACAAAATAAATATGAAGCAAGTGTAAGAATTTTTTAATGGTATGAAACGGTCTCATTAAGTACCTGTTTTTTTTAAATGCTGAAATGAAATATTAAAACGTATTACTCTGTTAGACTACAATATCATATTGGGACCTTCCAAAAGACTACTTTAACGGCGCTGCCTTGAAGTAGATGGGGTTGCATTCTGTTGGCAAACATCATCAGAAAACTGGTTCACCGCGAGGCAGTACTTTTCCGAGTGATACGTCCTCGAGATGTGGGACAAGAGAGGACTGCCGTGGGGAGAGTTGAGCCAAAGCGCGGCACTTCCCGTTTTACCCACCATGGCAATGAATGCTAACAGCATCCTAGTGTTCAGCAGGCCACGTTGTATTTGAGATTGTCCCAGAAGTGTGCTCAAAACCTGCCCATCAGGCAATCCGTCTACTAACTCAAAAATGCTAGCACCCCCTTTCACCTGCTAACCACGAAGCCGCTGCTGGCACATTGCATCCGGTACACTTGAGCGCTTCTTTCGCCTCGTCCACTCCGAACCCTAGATCATTGAGCGCCGCAACAGCCTCCTCACTGGGTGGCTCCGCTAATCGTGCCCTCCATTCACGAAACTTTTCCAAAAAACGCTGCAAATGTGCTGCGCGGTCGAACAGTAAACCCGGCTCGCTGGTGGTGCCTTGATCCACGCATTGTTCAGTTTTGAGTCTCGCTGCGATCCCTTCGGGTGTGATAACTTGAGTATCGGTGTCCTGGTTGTTCTGTGGTTCATCCAAAGCGGCTGAGAGTTGCGCTAAAGTTACTCGATAGTTTCTTCCTGCTGCAGCAAGACGAGCGCCTGCTTCTATTAGCGAAATGAGGATCTTTCGTAGCTCGTACGTCAGTTCGTTGGTAGAAAGTAGCGACTGAAGGTTTGGTTGGCGAGTGGCAGACTGTGGTGGTGGTAAAGATGCCGTGGCCGCTGCGATGGCGCTCTGCTGCGGTGCTCGGACAGTCCCCAGATCCCACAACGCTCCCGCTTCTGGTACACGTCTCTCCACAAGTAACAGTTCCTCCTGAGCACCTATTTGCTCTTGTGCTATTGTTAAAACGTCGTGTAGAATACTGGTGTCAAACACACGGATAAGCTTGTAGCGGCTAGTACCTTGCGCGTTAGGATAGAAGTAGTCTATGGCACGGTTTTTCACTTCCTCAACCAAGGTCTCGTCGGAGAAGGCTGCGACAAATATCTGACCCTCTGCATTTATTATTTTAAGTATTATGTCCCCAGTATTAACTGTAGCCCCGGGTACTAACATTTTAATTACCGATAAACTTAAACAATATTGTAAATGTACACAATTTTGTTTTGTAATTTCCTTTTTGTAATGTATGACACGTTGACGTCATTCGACGATGTACAAAATATTTTGAATATAAGATTTGACGAAGGAGTTTATCTACATTCATTAAAAATTATAAAATATACTGATGATAGACCTTAAATAAAAATTATTGTCATCAATATAAGTGAATAAAATTGGAGTGTCTATTTGTACCAATAAAATACCTCTTTTGTCTGCCTGTCGGTCTGTTTGTTCTATCAACTCACTGGAATGGCTGGTCCGATTTTGATGGGTTTTTAAATAGTTTTTTCTTAAACTAAAATATATTTTTGCATATTAGGAATAAGTCTCAGTGTTCCTGAGCTAACATACTTGTTGTATATAAGCATACTACAAATCAACATTTTTTAAATTTTTGTCTGTGTTTCTGTTAGTCCGATTATGGCGGAATTTCGTCTAAAGATAGCTCATGTAACTGGGAGAAACATTTATCTTACAAAAACAAGTGAAATTTTAACAAACAAAATATGACTGACTTCTATCCGCTGTAACTATTTTACGCAATATAAGCACACATTTAAAATCTGTATAATTTTTTAGGTGTCCACTTCATCAAAATGTCGTCTTTGACACGTTTTATGTACATATAATGAAGAATTTTTTAAATAAACTTTGAATGTTCCTGATACCAATTTTATAAAAATGTAAACATTTAAAAATGGTAATTGTGCGTTATTCTTAAAACACAGATATATGCTATCGCAGACTTTATTATAGGATAAATCAAGTAGTACAGTTATTAATATTGTACTATACAAACCATCTTTTGCAGGTAGACAATTAGCCGCTCATATGGGAAGATTGAACTCTAAATGTCAGCAGTTTTATCGAATAATTCGGGCGTTTAAATAAACGCCAGCTATGATTCCTTTACAAACGGTTATGTGTAAATTGACAATTATCAGTTCATATAGAGAAGTTTACCACTAAATGTCTGCAGTTTTAGCGATTGTTTGGGACGTTTATTCAAACTCGCGCTATTAAGCTTCTTGTCAAAAACCGTCGTGTGCAATTTGACATGAAATTTGTCCTTTATTCAAACTCACTTAGGCGCGAGTTTGAATAAAGGACAAATTTAAGCGATTATTACGGACGTTTATTTAAACGCCAGCTATGAATCTTCTGGAATACAAATCGTCATGTGCAAGATGAAAATGGGGTGTTTTTATAGTTGCATACTACAGTTAATTTAGACCTTTATTAAAACGCCAGCTTTGAATCTTTTGCATTGCAAAGGGTGGATGATGAGATGACAATTAGCTGCTCATATAGAAAGATTGAACTCTCAATGTCTGGTGTATTCAGGGCCGTCTTCTTTCGTTTCGATTTTACATAGTTCCAAATTTTTTTAGGGTTAGATGCAACAATATATTGACTTTTAATAATGTATGATTTGAAGCATTCATTTCTTTTGTCTCTTTGTCAGTTCACAAAAGTGTAAATAGTCAATTGAGTTTCCGTGCCTCTTCCAATTAGAATATAATTTGTTTTCTTTAATGAGTCTAATAAGATCCTGATTATACCAAATCGGATATGTGTGCCTGCCGCCACGTCGTATTTTCGGAAAATGATTATTAATCGAAGTGTTTGGAAATAGATTAAATTTGCGTACTGCGTTATCAAAATTAGTCTCCATTGAAATAAATGACCAATCATGATTCAACATTCCACTGTTTATGCTGCTAAAGTCTGCGCGATTGCATGATTTAATTGTAAGTTGTCGAAATGTCAACCGCAAATATACAGAGCGCTGGGTACAACGTATCTTTATTAATTAGGATGTGGTCACTTTTACACACTTTTAAATAAAAGCTAGCGTAAACTAAATCCAATGTATTATTGCAGGTGTTTGTCACGGCATTAAATTGCGAGAGGCCTTGGAAAGAGAAACAAGATATGAGATCAATTGCCGCATTTTGGGCTTCGACACAACCTTTTCTTTTAATACTGGGTTCCCCAGAGGTCCAGTCTATACAGAGAAGACTAAGGTCATCTACGATAGCGAGATAGTCATCAGGATTTTGATCCCGGCTTAGGTACACTTTTGAAAATAGGATTTGGGACCCTTTTGAAAAATAAAAAAAAAAATAATATTTTTTTTACTAAATTCTATTATTAATTATAATGACATTTACATAATGGTTGCTTTCAATATTTCTGCTGAGCAAAAGGTTATGTAAGGTAAATTAGCCGATTGATTCGGTATGTTTTTTAAATAATGGCTTCAATAAAAACACACCGTTTTGAGCTCATCTAGATTAATGTCTTCATGCTAAGATTTCGCAAACTCTTTGCATTTTTGGTCAACTCATCAGATTCGATAGTTGTTAACTGACAAAGAAAACTAAATAGATTATGAGTTTCTCGTATACTGCCAAACGTTTTTTTAAATGATTGTTTTTGATTTCTACACGAATAATCTTGCCTTTTGGTGCAGTCCTGATGATTCTTAAAAAAGTATGCGTGTGCTGCGACATATTTTCTTTTAAATGTATATTTGCAGTCAGCATACGGATTTTTTTCATGAGCAGCCGTTTCGTATTGATCAAAAGTATTGCATGCGGTATTGGTATAATTAATCAGAGATTCGTTTAGTTTATTGCAACGTCCATGGTCATAGTGCTATTCTGTAAACTGATGCTTGTTTAATTCGTAACTCCTCAGAGATCATTCCATATATCTGATAGAAAGGTTGTCTCAAATTTTCCCAATTTCTATTTCTTAAAAGCAGTTCTGTCAAGATTTTTCATCGTTTCGTCGAAGCCAAGAAAAAATTGAATAATTTTTGCACAAATTGAAAGACTGAAATTGAGAGAGTGTTTCAGCTTCAGCACAGTACAGTTCACTCGACATTCTGAATACCCATAAAATTTGGGAATTTGCTGCACATGAAACGTAAATCGCAAATTAGCAAATGTCTTTTATCCTTGACTGAAAACCAGGGTACTTTTCAAATGTATTTGATGCTTTGTCATAGCTCTGCCCGCGACAATCTTTTATAGGAATATCAAAGCATCAAAAAAAGAAAAAATATCAAAATTCCAACTATCTAACGTATCTAACTATAAAAGTCAGTTTGTTAACGTGTACCAGATCTGGAGTAAAGTAGAGCTAATAGAGTAATACTTGCTGATTTAGGTTTATTAACAATGGCTTTCAAAACTTGGCCATTAAATTAATAAATTCATTACACATGTTTGTCGATAAATTTAATGTATTTCCTTTTCCACGATTTCCAAAGTTTTGTATGTGATCAGCAAGAAAAGGGTTAAATTCACTAATCAGTTTTAAGCATCCCAAATTATTCTCATTATTATGCGAACCTGATGGTTCATTATCACCACGAAAAGCAAGCACTCTGTCTGTATCTATATTGTGACAACAACTTAGAATCAATTGTTCCACTAGTTTTATTATTACCACATGATCCATTATAAATTCCCTGTGCTGTAAACTGTTCTCATGCTCTATTAATAAGTTACTTACGTGCTTCCAATTTTTATAGCCATTAGGTAACTTAAATTATGTCCAGTATCAGTATTTGTATTTAATAGATGACGGCAAAAATTATTATAAGTTCTTGGTTAAGTTCAATCTTTCTTTATTTGCGGCATTATCAACTTGCACATAACGATTTGGTTTGTAAAGAAATAGTAGCTGACGTTTAAACAAATATTCAAAATAATTAATGTGTGTAACTATAAAACGAATAAAAATGAAACGAAACTATGATACCAATTGAATCTGGAAAACTTACAGAAGTTTCGGAAAAGTCACTTTTATATTTTAAAAATCTCTGGCCCTATTCGAATCCAAATTTATGGAGCTCATCCGGTAAAAAAATTCACAGTAAGAACCAGGGTCAGCAGACACAGATTAAGCAATCATTCTGATTAAGGCTAACATAAATGTTATGTTTTAGGTGTTTATGTTTGGCGGAGTCCTCAATTGATGTTTAAGAACTTCCACAATTACTCCAAGTGGCACCATTTGGTTGTGTTCGCAATTTAAAAATCAGTAAGATAAACCAATGTTATGATTTGTTCGTTTAGACATTATTTTATTATGCCAAAAAGAACATATTCAAGTGATTTACAAAAAAGAAAGAAAATCACAAAAAGAAATTACAAAAAACCTGTCAAAGCTCACTAACGTTTTTTACGGTTGAAGAAACAAATAAGCAGAGGATCATTTATTTTCATAAGTATTTCTGTCAAACACACATTGATGCTGAACCATTGCCTTCAAGCCACAGTGAATTAATAATTGGAAGCTTAGAGATATCTGTGTCTTCTGACCCCGGTACTTACTGTGATTTATTTTTACCAGATGAGCTCCATAAATTTGGATTCGAATAGGCCAGAGTTTTCTAAAATATAAAAGTACCTTTTCCGAAACTTCTGTAAGTTTTCCAGATTCAAATGGTAAAACAAAAACAAGATACTTGACTTATAATAATTTTGCCGTCATCTATAAATACAAATACTGATACTGGACATAATTTAAGTTACCTAATGGATATAAAGATTGGAAGCACATAAGTAAGTTTTTGATACAGTATGAGAACAGTTTATAGCACAGGAATTTATAATGGATCGTGTGGTAATAATGATTAATTGGAACTATTATTGAACTACTGGAACAATTGATTCTAAGTTGTTGTCACAATATAATATAGATACAGATAGATGGCTTGCTTTTCGTGGTGATAATGAACCATTAGGTTCGCATAATAATGAGAATAATTTGGGATGCTTAAAACTGATTAGTGAATTTAACCCTTTTCTTGCTGATCACATACAAAACTTTGGAAATCGTGGAAAAGGAAATACATTAAATTTATCGACAAACATGTGTAATGAATTTATTAATTTCATGGGCAAGTTTGAAAGCCATTGTTAAAAACCTAAATCAGCAAGATTACTGTATTAGCTCTACTTTACTCCAGATCTGGCACACGTTAACAAACTGACTTTTATTGTTATATACGTTAGACCGAATTTTGATATTTTTGATGCTTTGTATTTCTATCAAAGATTGTCGCGGCAGAGCTATGACAAAGCATCAAATACATTTGAAAAGTACCCTGGTTTTCTGTCAGGATAAAAGACATTTGCTAATTTGCGATTAACGTTTCATGAGCACATTGCCCAAATTTTGTGGGTATTCAGAATGTCGACTGAACTGTACTGTACTAAAGCTGTAACACTCTCTCAATTTCAATCTTTTAATTTGTGCAAAAATTATTCAATTTTTTTCTTGGCTTCGACAAAACGATGGAAAATCTTGACAGAACTGCTTTTAAGAACTAGAAATTGGGAAAATTTGAGACAACCTTTATATCAGATATATGGAATGATCTCTGAGGAGTTATGAATTAAACAAGCATCAGTTTACAGAATAGCGCTATGACCTTATGGACGTTGCAATAAAACTAAACTGTCTCTGATTAATTATGCCAATACCGCATGCAATACTTTTGATCAATACGAAACGGCTGCCCAAGAAATAAATCTATATGCTGATTGCAAAGATACATTTGAAAGAAAAATATGTCACAGCACACGCAGTACTTTTTTTTAAGAATCATCAGGGACTGCACTAAAAGGCAAGATTTTCGTGTAGAAATCAATAAACAATCATTTAAAAAAAAACGTTTGGCAGTATACCGAGAAACTTATAATCTATTTAGTTTTCTTTCTCAGTTAACAACAATCAAACGAAGAGTTTGCAAATCTTAGCTTGAAGACATTAATCTAGATGAGCTAAAAACGGTGTGTTTTTATTTAAAATTATCTAAAAAACATACTGAAACAATCGGCTAATTTGCCTTGCATAACCTTTTGCTCAGCAGAAATCGTGAAAGCAACCGTTATGCAAATGTCATTATAATTAATAATAGTATTTAGTAAAAAAAATATATATATAATTATTTTTCAAAAGGGTACCCAAATCCTATTTTCAAAAGTGTACCTAAGCTGGGATCAAAATCCTGATGACTATCTCGCTATCGTAGATGACCTTAGTCTTCTCTGTATAGACTGGACCTCCGGGGAACCCATTATTAAAAGAAAAGGTTGTGTCGAAGCCCAAAATGCGGCAATTGATCTCATATCTTGTTTCTCTTTCCAAGGCCTCTTGCAATTTAATGACGTGACAAACACCTGCAATAATACATTGGATTTAGTTTACGCTAGCTTTTATTTAAAAGTGTGTAAAAGTGACCACATCCTAATTAATAAAGATACGTTGTTTCAGCGCTCTGTATATTTGCGGTTGACATTTCGACAACTTACAATTAAATCATACAATCAGCGCAGACTTTAGCAGCATAAATAGTGGAATGTTGAATGACAATTTAAGGTAGGCGTACAATTAAAACAAAGAAAAATAAATGTTAAGAATATCAGACCTATGCTAATAATATATATAATAAAACTATATTGAACGTCATAATATGTATCCATATACATACACAAACATATACCATACTCAAATAAAAAAAAATATTATAATTATATATATATATATATTGATATAAAATAAATATATAGGAATTACTCAAATAAAATTAATACATAAATAATATAAGCTCTTAGTGTTAATAAACAAATCAAAATCATTGAAGCTAAAAAAACTCTGGTTGTTTAAATTTGTTTTAAGAGATATTCGCGAACTTTACTTTTAAACTCAAAGCGATTCTTAGCCATCCTTATATCGGGAGGCAGCTCATTCCACAAAGTTATTGATTTAATAGAAAAAGAGGAGTGCGTAAAGTCAGAGCGGTGAATAGGACATAGAAGAAGACGGTTATGCGTCAATCGAAGGTTTTTGTTACCGACTTCACAGAGGTACTGGAAATGCGAAGATATGTAAATAGGAGTGGAAGGAGAATCAAGAAAAGAATAAAGAGTAGTGAGAGCGCGTAACGAGCGTCGCTGGCGAATGGGTAGCCACTGCAATTGTGCACGATTGAAGATACATGATCATATTTATTCTATATAATTCTATATATCCTAAATATTCTATATGGTAAATATAAATAAGATGTTTGTAATTGGTTTATCATTAGTCACTTGTTGTGTTGTAGTTTGTATTTGTATGTGCCTATCATTAGTCACAAAGTTCTATGGCGTATGCTTCGACGATGACATATTTCTATTTAAACTTTCATCCTGTATTTCAATCCTTTTATTGCAATAAATATAAGCTTATGTCCTTTTTCTAAATCTTTTCTCAGTATGTACTAAATTGCACCTGAATCCGTTCAGTAGTTTAGACAGTTAAGAAGGACAGACAGAGACAGACAGAGTTACATTCGCATTTATAATATTAGTATGGATAATGCTCTAATCTATCAGCCTAAAATTATCCTAGACCTTGGCATTGCAAAGAACTGCCATGTTTATAACCAGAAGTTCAATTTAAATGCAAACAAGGAATGAGCTAACTGGGTATTAATCTTGACAGATGCATCTAAAGCAGAAAAATCTATGTTAGAGTATCTGTACACATTCCAAAAAACAATGTTGTTCTATGTTTTAAATGTCCAATATTATTCAATAACAAGTATCGACTAGTACCGGTGACCTTCGCGGGCAACACCATAGAGGTCACCGGTTGGCGGCAAATAATCTGACGGGTGTGCGCTTTGCTAGGTGTCCCTCTGAATCGCAGAGGGCATACTATTGAAGTAAGGACGGGCTTGGTGATCACTTATCTGGCACTGGGCGGGTGACCGTAAAGTACATGTCACCACCGTCGGCCACGCTGCATAATGCGCGTGAATCCGTAAACCTAATTAAAGTGTAGTGGTCATGTTTCACAGCTTTGATTAGGAACGGGGGCCTGGCCTTCATTGGCCGGGCCAAGAGGAGTTAGCCTCAAAAAAAAATCCCTAACCTCAAGTAGAGGTTGTAGCGCGAGGAGATGTATGGTTGAAGGGTTATCAATCATTACTGCAATCAACCCTAGGTACAGGCCGACCTGGGCGTGAATAGGCTTATCTGGATACAAGGGCTCTGCCCAGATGGACCGTATACTTCCCTAACACTCGTGGGATCAAAGATGAAAACCACTAAAACTAAAAATCAAGTAGAAAGTATGGAAGGTGAAAGTAGCGTGGTAAAAGCATGTGAGAAAAAGGATACGGGGCTGTCAGAACGAAACCCCAAGACAACGAGGACACAGGCACGTATTTCTGCTTTGTTAATATTAGAATAGAAGGGGAGAATCCGATTTCTTCCTTTTTTCCAGATAGATTGACTATATCTAAAGTTAGAAAACGTGAAAAGGAAAATTACAGATGACGGATGGAGATATAAAGGCTCCTGGAGCCAAAAGCGACCCGCTTCCATTCTTCAAAGGTTTTAATGAGAGAACGCGGAACTTTCCGGAAAAATTAACTCAAACCTTTATGGACAAAGAGAAAATTGACGGAAAACCAAATGCATTTTGGGCAAGAACGACCATGGAAAAAATGACAAGAGGAAGAAGAAGATAATTTAGAGGTCGATAATGGAGGCCTTACGATTAATTGACAAAAAGGACAGTGTTCATGGCACAAATAATGAACCCGTAAAACCCAGAATAAAAACAATCACCAAGAATTGTCAGTGAAGTCCCGAAAGGAAACCACAAAGTGAGCGTAACCATCACCCGCTTCTAATTATTCCGGAGAGTTTGGTTGAACCTTCACAACAGCAACCCGGGCTTTTGTTGAGGTCGTAAACTGGAAGAAGGCCAACAGAAAAATCTGCAACACAAATACCGGGGCAGAAAAAGGAATCCAGGCTAAGGCGGCCACCAAAACGCCGAAATTAAGGGAAGTTACCAACCAGCAGCAATTACACTTGGCCCGGAAAACAAAAAGGAAGGAAATGCATCTGTTGGTGGTTTCAGCAAAAAATCAAATAAATCTGAAAGATTGCGGCATCGAATCGATACGGGCAAGACGGCAACCAAGGGGCACTAAATTGGAGATATCTTTGGTTCCAGAAACAGCCCAAAGCTGACTTAAAACCGCCAAATGCGAGGGTATTGGGTTGATAAGGACGAATATTGTAGACCGGACAAAAATTGGAGACCTTAGGACAATGGATCTAGATGGAGTCCATAACATCAGAGGATGTAGCAGGTACGGTGACCAAAGAGGGCAAAAATTGCCGCCTACCTTTTAATTGGGGATTTGTAGGGGATGGCCCACTTACAGACTTTGGGTTAGGCTACTTCTAAACTGTATGGCGGGGTGGACAGTTGCCAGAGTTCTAGTCTCTGTTCATTACTAGGGGCCAGGCTATGTCGTTAAGGGGAACCTTTAAAATAGGTTTGCCACATATCGCCAAACCGCGGCCTTAAGGAATACGAACCTTTGATCGGAGTAGCGGATTTATCCAGGTTTATTCGTTGGCCAGTATTGATCCTAGGAGATTTTAACGCCCATTCTAGGGCTTGGGATCTATTCGGAGGTAAATTAGGTGAGGTTTTACAAACGTGGGCGGCAACTGGGGCCTCCTACTTTAAATAGAGGATCTGTAAGAACATGTTGGGATGGGGAGTTAATTGTTGATCTTATCCCTACAACTTCGCCTCACGGGGACAGATTGGAGAGTAGCCGGAGGAAGTCGTTACGCTTCTGATCACCCTATTCTTTATTGGACATAGGGGCACGTCAAAATATATCCAACATAAGGGGAGCAATTAAAGTTCACGACCTCCACGATGGTCACCTTCCAATCGTTTAACAAAGATCTACTAGGTTACAGCCATTGTTGCTGCATGGAATGATGGTAATTAGTAAGACGGGATGACTGTGATCCCTAAGGGAGGCTGAATCTCTACAGTCAACAATGACCAATATATGTGGATGGCTCCCCGGCCCGGGCCAAACCCTGTAAGCCCAGGGCTGCATACTGGGGTCTGAGATGATAGTCAAAAGCGTGAGGCTTGTTTGCGGTCGACCATTCAACTAGGACTCGCAGAATGAGGCAACCACAGCCGATGAGGTGGCCAGGGGTCGAGGTTTATAGAGGGTGCAACAAAATTTTTCAGATTTCAATACAGGATCAAACCCACCCCGGAGCTGCTCGATAGTCTAAATAGAGATCCATGGGGACCATAAGTTTGTTAAGGGTAAACTAAACCTTGGGCCTCCTCCACAGGGAATTTAGAACCCGATTTTGAGAACAGTAGTTATTCACCTTTTCCAGTAGTGCAGGAAACATCAAACCCAACTGAAATTCACCCCAGATCCTATCGAGGTCCCGATGATGGTCAATGGAGGATTAGTAAGAGGAGATGGATCAAGCTTTAGGCGTCTTTAAAAGCCGTAAAATTAGTCCCAGGTCCAGATGGGATCCATGGCTGGCATCTGGATAGGTTTTGCCGCTGGACTGAAAAAGAACCTCGACAGCTTTTGAAAATTGCCTTAAAACTGGTGTTTTCCTCGGGCTGGAAAATGGCTAAACCAGTTTTAAAAGAAAGCAGTTGGGGAACCCTAGTCCTTTCGGTGTTTGGAAATTTTTTGGACGAGGGCAGGTAAACTGTTTGAGAGGATTATTGCAGAACGTTTAAAAACCACTTGCAACAGGTTGGTCCAAATTTGTCAGAACATCAGTTTGGCTTTCGGCGGCCGATCAACTGTTGACGCGATCCCCGTGAGAGAACAGTCACAGCAGGTTACCAGCCGGGGTGGTGTATTATAAAAGCATTGACGGTTTAATGCTTTTAATTCATCACCCCGGATAAAACCGGAAGCCTTTGGTCTATCATCGGGTATCACCATTACTTCCAGAGAATTTAGGAGCCATTTGTCCCTGGCAAGGTATTCAAAACATATGTGTTGGGGGAGTAATCACCAAAGACAGATGTATTTGGGTGTTCCAAGGGATTTGTGTTGGGTCCCTACCTGAACCTCATGTGAGAAATCACCCTTGTAAAGAAGGTGTTATTTGTTACGCAGAGAAATTTATATTAGCAAACGCAGATAGTTTTGAGAAAGCATTCCTTTAACCCGGGATTGGGTTAGAGAAAGATTCACGAGCAAGGCCCTTGGGATTGCGCCACAAAGACGGAGGCACTTTTGGTTTCATAATCTGGTTTGGAGGAAGGGATCCACCTAGCTGGCTGATATCCGTTGGAGATGAGGTACAAGTGGGATCTAAATTAAATATCTTGGCCTTAATTTAAGTTTTTAAAACATTTTGACAATTGGCCCCAGAATTGAGAAAGGCAGGTGCCTGGCCAACCGATTATTGCCTAATTAAGGGGAGGGCCCTAAGGGGTACGCCGGCCCCTTGGCTTGCTGTTATATGATCGATGGCACCGGATCGCCGATGGTATCCCTTCAAAGAGCGAACAAAAATTTATAGCTCCCCAGGTTAGCTATAAGGATTGCTCGAAGATATCGTAAATATACTTTGAGGGTTGGGACCGTCATACCGGTTCGAATTTTGGACATCTTTAAGAAATGGGATGCAAAATCCAAGGGTCTTTCGAATCAACGGAGCGATGTAGAGCCTGGATGCAAGAGGAGGGTCCGAAAGCAAGAGCATGATCCAAAGAAAGGGCG
Source organism: Lamproptera curius (assembly GCA_029286875.1). NCBI lineage: Eukaryota > Metazoa > Arthropoda > Insecta > Lepidoptera > Papilionidae > Lamproptera > Lamproptera curius. The sequence continues at coordinate 16,468 of JAGSMT010000698.1, forward strand.
GGACCGACTGTGAAGAGCCTCGAGCCCAATCAAACAAATTGTTGGCGCGCCTTTCCAACTTTAAGGGTGGCTTCAAGGCAGCTTTGCCGGTCACCTTTCGCGTCACCGCAGTTATTTACTTGGGCAATGGGATGCTTTGGTCAATACTTTATTTAGAATTGGATGCGAACAGACACCCAAGTCACCACCCATTGGACAACAACTTTGGATTTAGCGCAAAACTCGCCGGAGTGCCCTGCCGGAATGCGGAACGAAAACGTCTTGGGACCAAGATTGGCTTGATCTCTCTCTTAAAAGGGAAAAGGGGCATTAGCAAAAAGGGACTGGATGGCGCTGGTTTTACTTTGTAGAAGCAGGTTATGTTAAAAAAGAGACGGCAGAAATGGAGCGGGAAACGAGCTAATCCAGCTCAGAAGAATCCGTCGCCCCAAAGCAGGGCGGCGGATCGAAAACCTTTAGTTTCGGGCTTTAGAATAGGACTAAGGAATCTGGCCTGTCGTAAAAAGGCGACCAAAAGATATATGGTTTGTGAAAAACCGATATAGTTCTGACCCCAAAGGATTTGCAACCGTGATAAACAGTGCTGGAGAAGGAGGAGACAATTGAGAAAGGGCAAGTTTAACGGAAAGAGAGGTACCGGGGTTCCGTAAGAGATCCCGGTGCTTCATAATTTACAGATGATAGGCGCCGAGGGGTTTTAGTGAGAAAACCCCACATAACCCTTTATAAAAAGGGTATTTTGAAGATTTCCCCAAGGAAAAAAACCCACTTTTCCAAATCTATAATTCACAGTGAACCAGAAAAGTTATCTTGAAGAGTTAAAGAAAGGGGAATCTCCTTTCCACTGAACATCAAACAGCTCGTATAGAAAGACTGACGTTTACGCTTATTTTTTCCACGTTTAATTAAAGCCAGCTATGAACCTTCTGTAATAAAAATCAACAAATGCTTTTTTATTATAATTTTAAAACATATTATAAAACTGTAAATTGGTCATCCTTTTTCTAAAGATTAAGAACTTTAAAAATATTACTTTAAAGAGCGTAATCTTATACAGGTCGTTAATAAGGGCTCATAGTCCCCCCATCTTTTAATTCTCAAACCCAAGGGTTCCATGAGTGGGCCAAAGGGATTTCCTTGGCCACAAAATTTTAAACTACCACGTACATAATAAATTTAAAAGTTTCCGTTAACGTTGGTATGATTTTTAATTTTAAGAACACTATTATGGAGAGAGGTTTATATCATCAACTTGAAAAATTAATTTTTAAATAATTTTTTTACAATTGGACAAAGGGAGGTGGATTTCCCTAAATTTGAAAATTATAGATTGGAAGATTGTTATCTCAACTTTTGCAGATGATATCGTCCTTGCAACGAAAAACGCTTCAAGATTTGGATGCATATATGTTTAACCAAGCCGGCTGATTCTTTCCCAAAAAATGTTCCTCCGGATTTATTTAGATAAAACCAAGGACACGTTTTAAATAACATAAATGGGAACCAATGCCGGGATTGGTTAAGGTGTTACATTTTCGGACATAGTCTGTTGTTAGGTAAAAAACAAGAAAAATTCCACAACAAACCAGAAAATTCCACAAAAAGGTCATAAGATTAATTAAATCTGAGCTGGACAGGGTAGAGAAAATACGCCGGGTCATCCTGGGACTTAGTTCCACAGAGTCTTAAAGAAAGTCGCACAATGAAGTGGGAGTGGGTCGGTTATATCACCCAAGAAACCGACAACTATTGAAGTGGACGATTTTTAAGAGACCAAGAATTTTTAGTAGAGAGTATAACCGTAAGATAGACACCCGCAGGTATGTGAAGGTGTGGAAGGGTGGCAAATTATTTGATAGAGCAATTCTATATAATTTGCCGAGGGATGTGCTTTGGGGGTTAATTTCCCCATGTCCAGAGTCGAAAAATACAGGCGATGATGGATGGACGACTATACCTTTCTTGACCCTAAGCTAATTAATGGAATATATATAAAAATTTGAAAATTCCAATATAAATATTAGAAAAAAAATATGACTGATTTCAAACAGTATAAACCATTTTGGGCATATAAGACTTTTGTAAGAACTAAAAGTTTTCCTTAAATGGGCCAATATGCCCATTACAATATTAGCAAATGTTTTGTAATTAAAATGGTTATTGGGGTTATCCCCAATTGTCTGAAAAGGAAGATGATCCATGCGTCGGATGGGAAAAAGTCGTCCACCGGTGGATTACGGTCCCAAACCCCCCTAATAGGGAAAGGGTATTAAGGGAGGCCGGCTTAGCAGTGAACCATCAAAGGTGATGTGTGATGTATGTGGGATTGTAATTTAACAACATTGCTTTGTTTTGGTGTTATATTAGGGTAAATTAAGGTTTGTCATCAGACTTTACCGTTACTTTTACTACAAGATGTTAATAATTTCCCACAGGTCTTTGGTCGATGCGCGTGTCGGGACAAAACAAAGTCTGCCAGTTTTAACATCACGTTCGCCGTTGCCCTCAATTCGATCTGGAAAAACGTGGTTTTTGGAAGAGTCGGATAACTATTTTCATTAGTTTTTGGGTTTGAATTACCACGGATTTTTGGCAGACTGAAAGATATGTTTATCTGCCCGGATCAAGGGATAAAAAAGGAGTCCGAAAGTTGGTAAGAAACGCAAAAAAATATAGTATAATAATCGGTTAAAGGAAATGTAAGTAAAAAGTATGTATCAAGTCCACTAATTCTATGGATTTTTCGCGTTATTTAAAAATATTTATTCCCCACGTTTCGGGATTTTTCCAGCGCTACGGGCAGACGGGTTTATAAGGTCAATCGCTAAAAGAAATTTAATAAGTAAAAAAGTATGGTTGTTGTTACCAAACATCTTTTGCCGGATTTATCATTGTTATTTGTAAAATTGAAATATAATATTATTTCCAATCTTTCATTCGTAACTGGTCTAATTTTATGTTTCAGGAAATCCGCCCTTTGTAGAGTTCTTTTGACGCTATTCGGAAATAGGCAACGCCCAAGCACGGTTCCTGTGAATAGAACCTGTGCAGGAGACGGGGTGAAGGAAAAAATGGCGGATTTGGGTCAAAAATACAAAAATGCCAATTCAAATGTTATTTCAACAAAAATATGGTATAAACATTTTAATGTCGCTCATGGCGTATTTATTTCCAAAGCCAATTATATTAGTAATTTGGGGTGAGAAAATAGCATTTTCACAAGATTGCAAGCAAAGAACCTTTTTCAGTAAAATTTTTATTCTTTTGCAAGGAATAGAGCACCACCGATACCTACTTTTGTTGATGTTCCAAAAAAGGTTTGCTCATTTGCATGGTTTTTGAGCTTGAATACCGGGGCAAGCCACCACCCAGCGATTGGGGTACCGGGAGGATGCAACAGCCAGGACGAAGGTTTTTCTTTTGCGTAACGGAACAAGTTTAGTTAAAAGATTTGCTGATGCCCCCTGTTATGTCCAAGAAAAATTTCCCCTGGTTTGAATAAATAATTTTCCTTTGCAAATGAATTTTATTCAACCTAAACCAATATAAAAAAAGCTTTAATGTGTCGCTTTCAATTTTAAAAATGTTTTTAAATAAAAGACCTTTATTGTGGGCTATTTTAAAATATACATAAATTTATAGCAGACTTTATTGAGACCAATTATGTAGTAAATTAATGTAAACATACTTTAAGTCTATATTTACGGTTTCGGCGTTTATAATTTAACCAGGAGTTGGTGATTTTTGGTTCTGTAATTTCTTTTTTATTTTTAAAATCTATTGAACTTATTATCAAAAAGGTTGGTACCAATGGAAAGGGTAAAAATCTATCATTTAAAAAAAAGTTAATTAAACTGAGCACTATGAGGCGGGGCAAACGAGGCATCATTAAATTAAAAAAAACATACGAACCGAATTGATTACGTTCTTTTTTTGGAAAGTCGGTCAAAAATTGAGCCACCGAATACCTGACCTTGATGATGGACAGCCATAAGTTTTAAGACTTTTGGACGAAACACCGATTGATCATATCATGTCGGTCCGTTGGTTTTTGACCGTCCATTAATTTCTTTTTATCGGGCCAGGCTGGGTTAAACGCCATTGTAATGAATAAGTCCAGCCGCCGTAATTACGGATATATGAAAATGCGTTAAGGTTACCCGGAGATGGCGAGGGACGTTTACAAACGATGACATGGAGGGAGTACCCACCCCAATCCTCCCAATTTAACATTGCCTTTGTTTCCAATGGTTTTTCGAGGTGTGGCCGCCTCGGCACGTAACTTGCCTGAAAAGCTTGTAAAAACAGACGATTGCTCATTTTCATCCACTAAGAATTGAGATAGTAGTGTTCTACAGCGAAGAAACAAATTAAAATTGTTTTTACGGATCATTATATGAAATGAAAAGTCCATGCTGGTTACTTTCTTATTTGCGGTGGTTTGAGGTATATTACACCGATATCCTTTTAGTCCCTTTCAGTAAATCAATGTAGTGAGTATCTGCAGTATCAATAGTAATATCTAGCCAGAGAATCATCTTACTTCCGTACAACACAAGAACTGTAATAATTATATTATCAATAGTAATAATTTTGGAACAGATATTACAAAGAAAGTTATAATATTACTCAATCTTAGAAACCTGGAAGTCGTGGGTTCGAATCTCAAACCAAAAATTTTCATTGTTGTTTCCTAGGTTGGTTTAGGGCAATTTGGGCCGATCACCCAATTGTCTGAAAAGTAACAAGATCCATGGGTGGGGGCAAGGTAAAAAGGGGTCCACCCACCAACCCGCATTGGGACCAGCGGTGGTGGGAAGGTCCAAAAACCCCCCGTATTTGGGGAGACCTTATGTCCAGCAGTGGACTTATCACAGGCTGATGATTGGATGCCTTTTACTTATTACTTATTTTGCCTGAAAGTGTAAGGAAAATAATTATTTATATGTATGGATAGTCTTAGCCTTCCAAACACATTTTTTTGAACTTATAACTGAAACATCGGTAAGAATTTTTTAGTTTTTATTTAAGCCTCATTTTTGTAATTGGAATAAAAAATGTTGTAATTCTAATATCTTAATTTTACGATAACGAATAATTTTAAAATAAGATTAGAAAATGTTCGTTCCATGGATTGTTGTAGAAACAGTCGTTATTTTTCCTTACGTTCTCCAGTCGTTTTTTCAGATTTTAAGCAAATATTTGGGTTTTTATTGCTACGCCTAATTTCTTAATAAGTTTCGGTTTTATAAAAGCGTTAAAAAAAGCACGGTAATAGGCATAAGTTCTACATTTTGTTTTGTAAGAATTGTTTTATTCTCCTAAGATTATTCTTAGTTTGGTAATAGGATTTTCGTTATTTTATTTTGTTATATAAGGATATAATATGAGTTATATAAGGAAATGGAAAGAAATGGTGCAAGCTATCGGATCGGTCATCGCCATTTGCCAAAAGTGAAGTGAAAAATGAAAAGGCTTCCGGAAAAAAGGCAGGAAAAAAGTTTGAAAGAGTGAATTTCATTATGAATCGAGTTAAGGAAAAAGTTTAATTTAATTAATTTAACGATCTTAATATTAATTTAGGAAAATAATTAATGGGCACCGTTTAATCAATTTTTTTGATAAGTTAATGGTAAGCGTTATGGGGTGTAGAGATTAAAGGGCTTTACGTAAAGTCACGACGCTGTCAGCAGATTCAAGGCAACTTTTAATAGTAAAGGTTCTTGCATACGACTTCTAAATATGCGGTCGACGCCACCTTACCCGATATCAATGGGACTAGTTAATAATGTATTACCTTAAAAAACAAAAATGGTGTGATTGTAAGGAAAAACTTTGTCGTAAGCTGGTTTAAGATTTCGGTATTTTAGTTCCTTGTGATAAGGGTAATTTGGATTTATTAATTAGGCGCTTAATGTATATATAACTTTGGACCCCATTTTGTACAATAAGCTTTTATTTTAAGTAAATTTTCCTTTTAAACTAGAAACAAAAATGGTTAAATGGGATGTAGGCAAATGTCCTCAGCGCAATGAAGGCAAATTAACAATGATAATAGCTTATGAATTTAAACCTTATTTGCTTAACAAATTAAATTTCATTTGAAAGTAATAATATTGAATCCAGGCCATGTATTTATAGGAAATTCAAACAACAACGTTTAAAAATTATTTAAGGAAATAATTATTTTATAAATAAATCAAAAAACGACAAACTGTATGTAAAACAGTGTCCGCCAATTATTAAAAATGTCAATTAAATATTATCTTTATATATTAAAATGTCATTTTGCTCTGCACAGATCCTTTTTAATTATTTACCTGCTTGTTTATAATAATATTTACTTATTCATTTTTCATAACATGCCGTTATGCATTCACTTATGCTGTTTTTTGGACAAACCATTGTTATTTTTGCCCAAGACGGGGGTTCAATCATTGGATTTATTTTTGGGGAAATCGGTTATTGGTTTGTCTTAGATAGAATTACTTTTTTAAGCTAAATATTTGTCAAAACACTAACGATGTTTTTAATCAATAACAACGATTCATTAATTGAAATCAAAGGATTTGTTTTCTAAATTTTATGTGTTTTTTTAATTTTTTCATAATTTTCGTATTTATTTAATATAATATAATATTACATTTAGTGCATTTATTATTAACAGTAACGCTAAGACGATTGTTAACTTATCGATATAAGAATAAACCTACTTGTTTACACATCTTCGAATGTACATCAGTGCATATTTTATCGCGTCAAGATTAATTTCTTACGTTACGAACATTTTTAGCATCCGCAGTTAATAGTAGTTTTATTTAATAATTTGCATTTGATAAATCTTAATTACAGCATGTTTACATGTGTAAGAAAATTATATAACTAAAATATAATTTATTTTATCTATTAATATAAATATGATATGTTGTAAAAGTTCATCTAATGTACCTTTCAATCAGACAAACAAAAAATTTATTCTTACCTATTGTTTTATTTTATTTGAATTTTTAATTTGTGAATGCAGGTGTAAATGGTTAAAGTTCCCGAAACTTTAAAAATGAGGTTTATTTTAATAATCTATGTATTTTTAAAGGTTTAAGGCGGATGGTTTCCTTTGCGGCGTTAACGCCCCGTCTATAAGAACCGCAGCGTGAGACGCGACAAATCAGGTAAACCGCCTTGGAGATATGGTATTCCTCGCGTTCACCCTGGTAATTACCCGGCTAGATGCCTTTTAAAACCGGAATATGGTAGTGTTTTTGGTTAATGCTTCCGGAAGTGGTTATGGGTTGTAAAAAGGAGATCTATCTTTATAAACAGAACATCAATATTATCAACCTTTTTTAGTCCACCCAAGGGGGCCTTTTTTCAAGAATCATGAAGGGAATGCCTTCCGGTTATTTAACAAAATAAATTTATATTAAGAAATAAAATTTAATTAAAATCGATTAGGTACATAAAAGCACATTAAAAAATTATTCACATAATGTATACAAGGTTCCCAGGAACTTTTGAAGCCAAACCCACACCTATGTATTGAACCTTAAGTAGATATTATATAGGTCGCCAATTGACACATAGGACATATATTTGTCGACTGGGGACCCGGTGGTGTTGCGAAAATAAGAGTTATGGGTTCCTGCATTGAAACCAAAGTATACCTTATACAAAGACCTTTTGTTCAGTTTAAGTTTAAGTTTAGCAGTTGCAGGTTTACATTTGACAAAAAAATTCATACATTCTATTACTGTTGCCAGCTATGTGTAATTTGGAAAAAATTCATGGAAAATGGTGACAAGTGGAAACGGGTTCAACCTGTTCCAAAAACTTCTTTATTGAATATAAAAAGGGAACCAAGTCAGAATATGCAAAGAAAGCAAGTTGTTATAAGTTTTTTGTTATAAATTTATAATACAAAATATTTGAGTTCCCGCATACGAAAAAATAAAACTTTAAGTTTTTAAATTTGCTACCAGTCAGAGTCAGGTAACACAGAAAAGCAAAGCGCAACACTTTTCTGACTTATTCATCGGGCAGGTTAAAAAATGATAATTGTATAACTGGGTTTTTTTGTTTACGGGAATATTCCACAATTATTGAAAAAGAACTTTACGGATTTTATCGCGCTTATTTTTCATTTTTAATTCCCGGACGGTCCGAACACTTTTCCAGCAAACGTGGCCACGGGGTAAACTGAGATGTCAGGCATTTTCTTGCCCAAAGGGGAAGGGGATTACCAGATTCAACTGTAATTAAATATTTTTAGTCTGTACTCCGTCCTATGCAAAGGTGTTCAAACCGTCGGGTATTAAAATTAAAAATTAACGCGACAAAAATTCGGTAAAAGTATTTTTAATCAATAATAAATTAAATGATAAAATTAAGTGATTTTTTAGAAATGTTTAGGATTTGTACGGTTACGGAACAAGATAAATGGGAAAGTGCAAATATGTATTGATTTTGTTTAATAATTTTGCTTTGTCAATTTAACGAACAGAAATTGGATCCCGTTGGATAAGACTGTTTTCTTTATATTTTCACTTGTTACACACATAACAATCATCAGCCGGTGGAAGGCCAATCGGACATAGGCCTCCCCCAAACACCCTATTCCCAAGCACACGCCCCACCACTAGACCAAGGAGGCAGGCAGGAGGATCACAGTGTTTATGCCAAAACTTGAATATTTGGTAAGGATAATTCATATTATTAATTTAACAACGCAATAAATAGAAACTTAAGAAAAATTATCCTCATCATCGTCATTCATTTTTAATCGTCGTATATTCTAAAAATTTGTGGTACTTATGGATGATATTGTTTCACAATATTATTTTTAAACCCTTTATTAATTTTGAGTAAGCTTTATATGCTATTTCGAGAAAAATATTCCAAGAAGAGAGTCGAGAAGAGTTCCTTTGGAAAACATTATTTATTGCCCTCTTTTATTACCTTCCAAACTGTACCAAACCTATTAGATTTAAGAGTACACTTTTTATTTGTTATTATCAGGAGCAACTTGTATTTTTTTTTTAATTTTGTTCCATATAAATTTTTTTCGGACTTAAAAAAAATTTTGTTATTTATTTTTGCTAATACTAATGTAAAATCAAACATTTTAGGATTGACCTCAACAAATTTAAGGATTCCTATTAACTTTAGCCCATCGTACTTTGGAATACTATATATTCTGGGAATATGTATCTACCTTTTCCAGTCTTTTTTACACAGGGAACGGAATCACCCATTTTATGTAAGTCTCTTTTTAACTACCACCAATTAAACTTTTTTGGTTCCATTTCCTCGAAGTTATTCTACCATAGATTGACTTCGTGAACCCCTTTAGTAAAGAATTTATAAAACTAGCTATATCATAAAGCACGTTCCCAGCTGTTTGCACATCCCATATATAAAAAAATGCTTCTTTGGATCCCATGTTGTAAAGTGTAAAATTTATACATTATTACCTCTAATAACAAACACTTATTACAATACGGTTACCAACACCTTTTTGGAATTCAAATACAACTCAGACGACTTTTATTATTAGGAGATAGGCCAACTTTTAATTTTCTATTCAAATTAAATATAAAATAAATAAAAAATTAGCAATTATTTTAAAGAAAGGCAAAATGTAAGGTTGAATGTAAAATTTATTGAAGAAAAAAGGAAAAAGAAAAAGTCCCCGCTGAGTTTTAGCCGGGTTTTTTCAGGTCAGAGGCCCACCTTGGAACCTGGTGGTAGATTATTTCCAATCAATAAGAAAGTGTAATGCTTCCAATTAAATAAAGATATTTGATTTTGACTTTTAATTTAGGTAAATTTTTTATATTTTTGATGTTTGCAAAATTTTTCTTTCAAATCCAAAATGAAGGATTTGATGTATTTTTGTAGTAAAGTCTAAATATTGAAATATTGTTTCATCAAAATCACTATATTTCGGTATTTTTTTTATGGCATTACGCAAGACGAAAAGCCGGGGCCACCCGATGGGAAGTGGTCACCGACACCCATAGACGTTGAAAACCAGTGGTATCGCCGACCGCTGCCAAGTGAGACAATATAGGGTGTTGTTTTGGAAATGTCTTGGTATACTCATTTTGGTAAACAAAAATTTTTATCCAAATAAAGGTGTTTTTAAAACAATGTTTTGAACAATGCCAATTTAGAGTTTTGGGACTAATTAAAAGAGTCCATATGAACCCTTTTGGCCTGTTTTATCATAGTTTTTAAAGGACCATTGAAAGGTTGGCTTTTTAATGCTTTTTACAGATTATGTTTTTCCATCATGATTTCTAGCATTTTAAACTTTGTCTTCACCTGAAAATATAAAATAATATAATAAATATTCTTACAAATTGTCATCCATACGGCCAATTAAATAGTTGTCATTTTGGTTTTGTTATTCCAAGTCTGATTTTTTTGTTATACCACGTTTTATAGTGACCGACGTTTCATGTCAAGTCACACGGGAACGTTGTTTGAACGGGATAAAAAGTATCCTATGTCCTTCCCCGGTTTTAAGCTACCCTCTAACAATTTTCAACAAATCTGTTTTGGGTTGTTCTTGAGTTATAATGGTGTAACTAACCCAACTTTCTTTTATATATATATAATAATAAGAGATAAGATGAGTATCCCAATAATAATCTAAATTGTTTTTTTTTACGATAGGTTCACCGTATAATGACCAACGATGTTTAAAGGAGAAATTTTTTAAGGATTAAAACTTCTGACGCCATTTTTTAAATGTGAATTAAATAAAATAAAAAATATGTTTTTTACACATATCGGTTTTGAATACGCAGAGTCGTTAAGGTCTTTGTCTGTTGTTCGGAAAAAAAATAAAAATATAAAAATGAATTTTGGGCCAGGCGAAGACTATGATAAGGGTTTTTTGAAAACTCAGCGCCACCGGTTTAGGCCAGTGGCGTAGGGCAGCACGCAAACCGCAGGATGTAAGATCGAATAAAAGTTAATAAAATTTTATTTTTTTTTAATTTTAACATTTTTTCTCGTTTTTTAAAATAATAAGAAGAATTTTGACGCAATAAATAAAAAAAAAAACAATGCATACTTGAAAAAACCAAAAATAAAGATAGTTCACCATGAGTATTGTAAATATATATCATTTATTTCCGGCGATAGGTTGACCGCCCTCCGTGGCCCAGTGGTTCAAGTCGACCCCATGATCGGAGGTCGCGGGTTCGACTGCGGGCGCGACAGGCAACTTTGTAAGGTTGTTGACCGCCGAGTTCGGTTAGTACGAGGGATAGATTTAGGAATATGAATAACAGCTGTTAGCTTAGACTGTAGGGGCAAATTAGGAAATACAAGTTAATGATAGGAAAAAAGTGTGGTAGAATAGGAAAAGAGTGTAGGGGGTAAAAGTAGGTGGAAAAAATAGGTATTTTAAATAGAAAAATTGAATGTTGTATCAATGTTTTTGTATGTGCGGCGGTCCTTCAAGCAACCCTTAAGATAATATTTTAGCAAAGGAATTTTTCCCCGTGTTTTATCGGTTTTCGGAATTTACTGTAATTAATAAAATTTTAAAGGAAGTTTAAAATACCGATGGCGGAGGATTACTTGGGCATTATGTTTGGTTTTTCCGGGCGAAAAGTTGTCAACGGGAATTCGACGAAACTTCAAAGGTCATAGCCAAATTCAGGAATAGACCATGAAAAGAATCTATATGGCATATTCTTTAATATTGACAAAAATTAATATAAAATTTATCTATGAAAATGACCATTCCGATCTAAGCTGAACCGCTAAAGTATGACGTCTAATTTAATAGAGGGTTCAATTTAGGCTGGACCTTGACCATATCCGGTTTATTAATGCATTAGCAATGACCAGTTCTCGTCTAAGATGAAATCACATTTAAGGGTTTGATATCGATTTAGGCTCGACTATTCCATATTTTTTTATTTGATATGAGAGTATCTCAAATTATAATCAATTTTGATTTTTTTTACAATTGGTTCATTGTTTAATGACCAAACGATGCTGGGGAGAAATTTTTTTATGATTAAAATCAATCTGACGCGATTTTTGTTGAAAATGTGTAATTAAATAAAAAATAAAAAATAGGTTTTTATATCGGTTTGTTCGCAGAATCGAAAGTCTTTGTCTTGTATCGAAAAAAAAAAATATAAAAAAATGGAATTACAGTTGTAGGCGAAGATTTGGATAAGTGTTTTTGGATAAAACCAGCGCCACCGAGCTCAGTGGCGTGAGCGGCAGCACGCGGAACCGCAGTATGTAAGACTGAATATTGTAAAGTTAATAAATATTTTATTTTTTAAATTTTTAACATTTTTTCTCTGTTTTTAAAATAATAAGGGAATTTTGACGGCCATAAATAAAAAACAATGCATACTTGAAAAACCAAAAATAAAGATAGTTCACCCGGAGTATTGTAACATATATATCATTTATTTCGGCGTTAGTTGACCGGCCCCTGTGGCCTAGGGTTCTGGACGCTTTGCGATCGGAGGTCGCGGGTTCGATTTCCGCGGGCGCGACAGGCAACTTTTGTATAGTTGTCTGACCGCCGAGTCTGGTTAGTACGTAGGGAAGATTTAGAGAATAATAATAGCTAGCCAGCTTAGTACCGTAGGGGCAATTAGAAATATAAGTATAATGATAGGAAATAGTGTAGAGTGAAAGAATGATAGTAGGGAAATATGGTAGGGAAAAAAGGTATTTAAAAGAAATTGAAATTTGTATCATATGTTTGTTGGGCGGCGGTCATAACGCAAATTAAATGATAATATTTTAAAAGTGATTTTTTGTGTTAATTTACTGTCCAAACAAATATTGTGTGGCCAGGAAGTTTTGAAATACGATGGCGGATGAATACTCCAATTTATGTTTAAAGTTCTTTTCAAGGAAAAGTTGTCAAGGAATCTGACGAAACTACATGGTCATAGCAAATACTAGAATAGACCACGAAATAAACCTATATGCATAACACTATCCGATCTGTTGACACCGCCAAAGATAGTCCTATTTAATAGAGGTTTAATTTAGGCTGGACTTGACCATATCTGTTTATTAACCCATTAGGAATAGACCAGCCACTTGTCTGTTGGAAATCACATTTGTATGATTGATATCGATTTAGGCCGACTATTCCATTTTTTGGTTTAGTATGAGAGTATCCTCAATTATAATCAATTGTTTTTTTTTACCCAGGGTTCACTTTGTATAAGACCAACGATGTTGAAGAAATTTTTTTAGATTAAAAATCAATCTGAGGATTTTTTGCCAAATAAGTAATTAAAAAATAATAAAATATGTTTTTACACATATTTGGTTTAGAATATACGCAGAGTTTGTTAAGGTTTTGTCTGGTGTATCGAAAAATAAAAAACATAAAATGAATTAAAGTTTAGGGGAAGATTATGATAAGGTTTTTTGGATAAAACGTCAGCGCCACCGAGCTCAGTGGCGTTAGAAGACCGAACCTGCATTGTAAGATCGAATATTGTAAAGTTAATAAATATTTTTTTTTTAAATTTTTAAATTTTTTCGTTTTTAAAATAATAAAGAAAAATTTTTTTAAAAATAAAAAACAATGGCATTTGAAAAAAACCAAAATAAAGATAGTTCACCATGAGATTGTGTAACATATATATTTTTTTCCGGCGTATAGTTGATGCCCCGTGGCTCAGTGGTCGGGTCGACTCGCGATCGGAGGTCGGGGTCTGATTCTGCGGGCGCAGCAACTTTGTATAGTTGTCTGTACGCCGAGTCTGGTTAGTGCAGGGATAGATTTAGGAGTAAGAAATAATAGTTAGTACTTAGTACCAATAGAAATATAAGTATAATGAAGGAAATAGTGGAGAGTAGAATAAAGTAGTAGGGTAAATATGGTGGTGGAAAAATAGGTATTTAAAAGAAAATTGAATGTTGTATCATAGTTTTTGTTGTGCGCGGTCATAACGCAACCATAATGATAATATTTTAGCAAAGTGATTTGCCTTTCGTGTTAATTTACTGTAATAATACAAATATTGTGGCAGGAAGTTTTGAATATCGATGGCGGAGTGATTATGGCGCACTTATGTTTGTAGCTCTTCACGCGAAAAGTTGTTTGGAATTGACGAAATCACATGGTCATAGCTAATATCTAGAATAGACCACGAAATAGAATCTATATGCATATCTCGTATATTAAACAAATAAATTAATATAAAAATTTATCTATGAAATACGACCATCCTGATCTAAGTTGACACCGCTTAAAGCATGACGTCCTATTAATAGAGGGTTCAATTTAGGCTGGACTTGACCATATCTGTTTATTAATGCATTAGCAAACGACCAGCCACTCTGTCTAAGTTGAAATCACATTTGTATGTGATTGATATCGATTTAGGCCGACTATTCCATATTTTTGTTTAGTAGAGTATCTCAATAATCATTGTTTTTTTTACGATAGGTTACTGTATAAGACTAACGATGTTGAAGAGAAATTTTTTTATGATTAAAACAATCTGACGCGATTTGCTGCAAAATGTAATTAAACAAAATTAAAAATATGTTTTCACTATCGGTTTCCATATATACGCAGAATCGTTGTGCTTTGTCTGGGTATCGAAAATAAAAAATAAAATTTGAATTCATTAGGGGAAGATTATATAATGTTTTTGATAAAGTCAGCCAGTAGTTCAGGGCGGTAGCGGCAGCACCGAACCGCAGGTAAGATCGAATATTTAAAAGTTTAAATATTTTATTTTTAAATTTTTTAAATTTTTCTGTTTTTAAAAAATAAAAAAATTTTGGGCAAAAAAATAAAAAACAATGATTTTGAAAAAACCAAAAAAAGATAGGACATGAGTATTTGTAAATAATCATTTATTTTTGGGAAGTTTAGCCCCGGGTGGTTCAGTTTTGGTTCGATGGAGGTCGCTGTTTTTGGGCGCGAAGGCAACTTTGAGTTGTTGACCGGGGAGTCTGGTTAGTATGGATAGATTTAGAGAAGAATAAAAAGCCCTGAAAAAGAGGCAATAGAAAAAAGTATAAGATAGAAATAGTAGAGTAGAATAAAAGAGAGTAGGGAAAATTGGTGGAAAAAAGGTTTTAAATAGAAAATTGAATGTTGTATCATTATGTTTTTGTAGGTGCGGCGGTCATAAACGCACCATAATGATAATATTTTAGCAATGTGAATTCTTTCTCGCATTTCATGTTGTTAATACTGAAAAACAAAAATTTGGCAGGGAAGTTTTGGAAATCGATGGCGGAGTGATTACTGGCGCACTTAGTTGAAAGCTCTTCACGCGAAAAGTTGTTCTGCGAATCTGACAAAACTTCACATGGTCATAGCTAATATACTAGAATAGACCACGAAATAGAATCTATATGCATATCTCGTAATAAACAAATAAATTAATATAAAATTTATCATGAAATGACTATCCGATCTAAGTTGACACCGCTAAAGTATGACGTCTCATTTAATAGAGGGGTTCAATTTAGGGCGACTTGACCATATCTGTTTATTAATGAAAGCAAGTGACCAGCCACTTGTCTAAGTTGGAAACTACATTTTGGGCATTGATATCGATTTAGGCCGACTATTCCATATTTTTTTTTAGGATGGAGTATCTCAATTATAATCAATATTGTTTTTTTTTTTAGGTTCACTGTATAATGACAACGATGTTGAAAGAGAATTTTTATGATTAAAATCAATCTGACGCGATTTTGTTGCAAAAATAGTAATTAAATAAAAAAAAATATGTTTTTACACATATCGTTTCTAGTAATTACGCAGAGTCGTTATGCCTTCGTTGTATCGAAAAAAAAAAATATAAAATGAATTAAGTTGTAGGCGAAGATATGTAGGTTTTTGATAAACGTCAGCCACCGAGTCAGTGGCGTGTAGCGGTAGCACCGAACCGCAGTATGTAAATCGAATATTGTGTTAATAAATATTTTATTTTTTAAATTTTTCATTTTCTGTTTTAAAATAAAAGAAAAATTTTGGCACATAAAAAAAACAATGCAACTTGAAAAACCAAAAAAAGATAGTTACCATGAGTATGTGTAAATATATATATTTATTTGGCGTAAGTTGACGCCCGGGCCTAGGGGTTCAGTCGATCGCTTCGCGATCGGAGGTCGCGGGGTTCGATTTGCGGGGCCGGACAGGCAATTTTGTATAGTTGTCTGTACCCATCTTTAGTGTAGGGATAGATTTAGGAGTAGAATAGCTAGCCTTAGATGTAGGGCAATTAGAAAAATTAAATAAAAGGGAAATAGTGTGAAGAAAGAATAAGGTATATAAAAATTGTAGGGGTAGGTTTAAAAGAAAATTGTGTTGTATCAATGTTTTTGTATGTGCTCAAACCACCTGATAATATTTTAGGTGGGTTTCGGTTAATTTACCGTAATAATAAAATTTTGGGGTTTAAACACGATGGCGGAGGATTACTGGGCCTTATGTTTGTAGCCTTTTCAGCGAAAAGTTGTTTTGGAATCGAGAAACTTCACATGGTCATAGTAATATAAGAATAAACGAAAAGAACTAATATATCTCGTATATTAAACAAAAAAATATAAAATTTTCAAAAAAGACTACCCGATCTGTGACACCGCCAGAGAGTCCTTTTAAGGGTTAATTTAGGTACTTGACATATCCTTTATTAAAAGCAATACGACCAGCCACTTGCAAGTTGAAATACATTTGTATGTTTAATCGATTTAGGCCCTATTCCTATTTTTGTTTATAGGGGAGATTCCCCAAATAATCAAATTGTTTTTTTTTACTTAGGTTACTGTATAATGACAACGATGTTGAAGAGAAATTTTTTTATTAAAAAATCTGGGATTTTGTCAAAATAAGAATTTAAAAAAAAAAATATGTTTTTTAAATTTAATCGGTTTTAGAATATACCAGAGTCGTTGGTCTTTGTTGGTGTATCGAAAAAAAAAAATATAAAAATGAATTAAAGTTGTAGGCGAAGATTTGGATAAAGGTTTTTGATAAACGCCCCCTGTAGCTCGGGCGGTAGCGGCAGCAGGAACCGCGGGTTGTAAGATCAACATTGTGTTAATAAATATTTATTTTTTATTTTTTTAATTTTAACATTTTTTCGTTTTAAAAAAAAATTTTGAGCAACAAAAAAAAAAACAATACCTTGAAAAAACCAAAATAAAAGATAGTTCCCATGAGTATGTTAAAAATATAATATTTATTTCCCGGGCAAAGTTGACGCCCCTGGGTTTGGGTGGTTCAGGCCGATTGCCTTCCGGACCGGAGGTCGGGTTTGATTTGCCGGGGGACAGGCAACTTTTATAGTGGTCTGTACCGGGAGTTGGTTAGTAAGTAGGACAGATTTGGGAGCAAGAATAATAGCTTAGCCAGCTTTGTACTGAAAATTGAAATAAAGGATAATGATAGGGAAAATGAGAGAGAAAAGAATAAGAGAGTAGGGGTAAAATATGTAGGTGGAAAAATAAAATTTAAAAGGAAAAATTAAGGTTGATCAGGGTAGGCGGGGCCATAACGCACCCTAATGATAATATTTTGCAAAAGTGATTTGGTCGTTAATTTACTGAAAAACAAATATTGTTGGCAGGAAGTTTTTGAAATATCGATGGCGGGAGGAATACTGGCGCAATTTATGTTTGAAAGCCTTTCACGGAAAAGTTGTCAAGGAATTGACGAAACCAACATGGTCATAGCTAAATACTAGAATTCCACGAAATAGAATCTATATGCATATCACTATCCGATCTTGGTTGACACCTGCCAAAGTATGACGTCCATTTAATAGAGGGTCTAACTTAGGCTGGACTTGACCAATCTGTTTATTAATGCATTAGGAATACAAAGCCACTTGTCTAAGTTGAAACACATTTGTTGTATTGATATCGATTTAGGCCTCGACTATTCCATATTTTTGTTTTAGTAAGGGAGTATCTCAAATAATCAATATTTTTTTTTTTACCTTAGGTTCATGTAAAGACTAACGATGTTGAAGAAATTTTTTTTATGATTAAAACAATCTGAGCGATTTTTTGAAAGTAATTAAAAAATAATAAAATAGTTTTTAATTATCGGTTTCTAGAATATACGCAGAGTCGTTAAGGCTTTGTCTGGATGAAAAAAAAAATAAAATGAATTACGTTGTGGCGAAGATTTGGTATGGTTTTTGGATTTGTCACGCCAGAGCTCAGTGGCGGGCGGCAGCAGCGAACCGGGCGTAAGATCGAATATTGTAGTTAATAAATATTTTATTTTTTAAATTTTTAACATTTTTCCGTTTTAAAAAAAGAAAATTTTACAAAAAAAAAAACAATGCACATTTGAAAAACCAAAAATAAAGATAGTTCACCAGGATGTTAAATATATATCATTTATTTCGGCGATATTGACGCCCCGGGGCCCGTGGTTCATGACGTTTCCGATCGGAGGTCCGGGTTCGATTTGGGGGCGGACAGGCAACTTTGTATAGGTCGTACCGCCGAGTCTGTTAGACGTAGGGAAGATTTAGAGTGGAAAATAAAAGAGTTGTACGTAGGGCAATTAGAAAAGATAAGAAGAAAAGTGTAGAGTGAATAGAAAAGAGTAGGGGAAAATGTAGGGGAAAAAATAGGTATTTAAATAGAAAATTGAATGTTGATCATATGTTTTGTATGGGGCGGTCATAAGCACCATAATGATAATATTTTGCAAAGTGATTTGGTTTGTGTTATTTAATTAAAATATTGTGTGCTAGGAAGTTTAAACATCGATGGCGGAGGAATACCCGCACTTATGTTTAAAGCTCTTCACGCGAAAAGTTGTCAATGGAATCGACGAAACACCATGGTCATAGCTAATATACAGAAAGACCAAAAAGAATCTATATGCTATCAAGTTATTAAACAAAAAAATTAAAAAAATTATCTTGAAAACGACCATCCGATCAAGTTACACCCAAAAATGACGTCTCATTTAATAGAGGGTTCAATTTGGCTGACTTGACCATATCTTTAATTAATAAGGAATACGACCAGCCACTTGTTAAGTTGAAATCAATTTGTATGTATTGATATCGATTAGCTCGACTATTCCATATTTTTGTTTGTTGAGAGTATCCAATTATAATCAAATTGTTTTTTTTACCTTAGGTTCACTGGTATATGACAACGATGTTGAAGAGAATTTTTGTTAAAAAATCAATCTGATGCGATTTTGTTGCAAAATGTAATTAAATAAAATAATAAAATATGTTTTTACAATATCGGTTTCGGAATATACGCAGAGTCGTTAAGGCTTTCTGGTGTATCGGAAAAAAAAACTAAAAATGAATTACAGTTGTAGGCGAAGATTATGTTAAGTGTTTTGGATAAACGCCAGCGCCACCGTAGCTCAAAGTGGCGGTGTAGCGGCACCTGAACCGCAGTATGTAAGATCGAATATTGTAAAGTTAATAAATATTTTTTTTAAATTTTTAACATTTTTTCTCGTTTTTAAAATAATAAGAAAATTTTGAAAACGTAAATAAAAAACAAGAAATTTGAAAAACCAAAATAAAGATAGTTCACCAGAGTATTGTAATATATATCATTTATTTCGGCGTTGTTACCCCGTGGCCTAGGGTTCAGTCGACGCTTCGGATCGGAGGTCGCGGTCGATTCTCGGGGGCGACAGGCAACCTTTATAGTTGTCTGCACCGCCGAGTCTGGAAGCACAGGGAAGATTTAGAGAGGAAACAGCAGCTAAGCTTAGTACCGAGGCAATAGAACATAAGTAATGATAGGAAAATAGTGTAGATAGAAAGAATAAGGAGTAGGGTAAAATATGTAGGGGAAAAAATAGGTATTTAAATAGAAATTGAATGTTGTATCATATGTTTTTGTATAAAGTGGCGGTCAACGCACCGTTAATGACAATATTTGAAGCAAAGTGATTTGGTTTTCGTGTTAATTTACCGTAATAATACAAATATTGAAGTGCTAGGAAGTTTGAAACATCGATGGCGTGAGTGAAGACTGGCGCACTTATGTTTAAAGCCTTTCACGCGAAAAAGTTGTCAATGGAATCTGGACGAAATCACACATGGTCATAGCTACATACTGAACAGACCACGAAATAGAATCTATATGCATATCACTATCCGGATCTAAGCCGATACCGCTAAAGTATGACGTCTCATTTAATAGAGGGTCTAATTTAGCTGGATCGCACCCATATCTTGTTTATTAACGCATTAGAATACGACCAGCCACTTGTCTAAGTTGAAATCACATTTTCCAGCGTACGATATCGATTTTAGGCCGACTATCCTGGTTATTTTTGTTTAGTATGGAGAGTATCTCAACTATAATCACTATTGTTTTTTTTTTACCTTAGGTTCAC
This sequence comes from Lamproptera curius, assembly GCA_029286875.1. Lineage (NCBI taxonomy): Eukaryota > Metazoa > Arthropoda > Insecta > Lepidoptera > Papilionidae > Lamproptera > Lamproptera curius. The sequence goes on from JAGSMT010000698.1 coordinate 36,833, forward strand.
TGTATAATGGTCAACGATGTTGAAGAGAATTTTCGCCAGATTAAAATCAAACTGACGCCGATTTTGTTGCAAAATAAGTAATTAAATAAAATAAAATATAAGTTTTGCCACATATCGATTTCAGGAATATACGCAGAGTCGTTAAGTGTCTTTGGTTCGGTGTATCGAAAAATAAAAAATACAAAATGAATTACAGTTGTAGGCGAAGATTATGGCGGGGCGTTTTGGATAAAACGTCGCGCCACCGTAGCTCAGTGGCGTGTAGCGGCAGCACGCGTGAACCGCAGTATGTGATCGAATATTGTAAAGTTAATAAATATTTTATTTTTAAATTTTTTAACATTTTTTTCTCGTTTTTAAAATAATAAGAAAATTTGACAAACGTAAATAAAAAAAACAATGCACATTTGAAAAAAACCAAAATAAAGATAGTTCACTCGCGAGTAAATATATATATCATTTGGTTTCGGCGTATAGTTGACTGCCCCGTGGCCCAGTGGGTTCAGGCCGACGCTTCATGATCGGATATCGCGGGTTCGATCGCGCAGGCGCGACAGGCAATCTCGGTATAGCTGGTCGTACCGCCGAGTTCGGTTAGGTACGTAGGTGATAGATTTAGGAGTAGTGAACAATAGCCAGCTAGCCTGCACGTAAAGTACCAGAAACAGGCATAATGATAGGAAATAGTGTAGAGTAGAATAGAATAAGTAGTAGGGAAAAATGGTAGGTGGAAAAAACAGGCATTTAAATAGAAAACTGAATGTTGTATCATATGTTTCGTATGCGGGCGGTCATAACGCAACCACAATGATAATATTGTTAAAGTGATTTGGTTTCGTTAATTTACTGTACTAATACAAACATTAGTGCTGGGAAGTTTTGAAACACTTATTGGCGTGAGTGGAATATCAAGGCACCCCTATGTTTAAAGCTCCTTTCACGCGAAAAGTTGTCAATGGAAATCTTTGACGAAACTACACATGGTCATAGTTAAATATACTAGAATAGACTACGAAATAGAATCTATATATGCATATCACGTATAATAAACAAATAAAATTAATATAAAAATTTATCTATGAAATATGACTATCCGATCTGTTGACACCGCTAAAGCATGACACCCATTTAATAGAGTGGTCTAATTTAGCCGGACTTGACCATATCGCCCTTATTAATGCATTAGGAACATGCGACCAGCCACTTGTCTAAGCTAAACTTCATTTGTATGTATTATATCGATTTAGGTCAGACTATTCCATATTTTGCTAGTATGAGAGTATCTCAATTATAAATCACATTGTTTTTTTTTACTTTAGGTTCACTTGGGGTAGGCAATGATCAATTACGCTGTACAGAATTTTTTCGGCGATTAAAATCAATCTGACGCGACCATGCAAAATGTAATTAAATAAAATAATAAAATGTTTTACACATATTTGTTTCTAGAATATACGCAGAGTCGTTATGTTCCTGAACTGGGGACACGAAAAATAAAAATATAAAATGAATTACAGTCAGGTTAAAGATTGCGTATGGGCGTTTTTGACAGCCCCGCCAGCGCCACCGTAGCTCAGTGGCGTAGCGGCAGCACGCGAACCGCAGTATGCAAGATCGAATATTGTAAAAGTTAAATATTTTTATTTTAAATTTTTTAACATTTTTCTCGTTTTGGGAAATAAGAAAATTTTGACAACGTAAATAAAAAAACAATGTATATTGAAAAAAACCAAAAATAAAGATAGTTCACCATGAGTATGTGTAACATATATATCATTTATTTCGGCGATAGTTGACTGCCTGTGGTTAGTGGTTCGTCGATTGCTCTGATCGGAGGTCGCGGGTCGATTTGCGGGCGCGACAGGCAACTTGTATAGTTGTTGTACCGCCGAGTCTGGTAGTACGTAGGAAGGATTTAGAGAGGAATAATAGCCAGCTAGCTTAGTACGTAGGGGCAATTAGAAATATAAGTATAATGATAGGAAATAGTGTAGAGTAGAATAGAATAAGAGTAGTAGGGGTAAAATATGGTAGGTGGAAAAAAAGGTATTTAAATAGAAAATTGATGTTGTATCATATGTTTTGTATGTGCGGCGGTCATAAGCACCATAATGATAAATTTAGCAAAGTTTTGAATTTGGTTTCGTGTTAATTTACTGTAATATCAAATATTGTGGAGAAGTTTTGAAATATCGATGGCGGAGTGAATACTGGCGCACTTATGTTTAAGCCTTTCACGCGAAAAGTTTTCAAGGAATCTGACGAAACCACATGGTCATAGCTAATATCTTGGAAAGACCACGAAATAGAATCTATATGCATATCTCGTATATTAAAACAAATAAATTAATATAAAATTTATCTATGAAATACGACTATCCGATCTAAGTGACACCGCTAAAGTATGACGTCTCATTAATAGAGGGTCTAATTTAGGCTGACTTGACCATATCTGTTTATTACCCATTAGAATACGACCAGCCACTTGGTCAAGTTGAAATCACATTGAGTATTGATATCGATTTAGGCTCGACTATTCCATATTTTTTGTTTAGTAGAGAGCATCTCACTAATCAATATTGTTTTTACTTAGTTCACTGTATAATGACTAACGATGTTGAAGAGAATTTTTATGATTAAAATCAATCTGACGCGATTTTTGTTGCAAAATTGGTAATTAAAAAAATAAAAAATATGTTTTCAACATATCGGTTTTAGAAATACGCAGAGTCGTTAAGTGTCTTTGTCTGTATCGAAAAA
>JAGSMT010000699.1:0-40901 GCA_029286875.1 Lamproptera curius
ATTTCTAAAGTGTGGAGCCTAAGATGTTTTAAAAAGACTTATTCAAAAAAATTCTTTAAATGTTTGCTAAATTCTTTTATAATTACCCGTCTACTTCTTTCTTAAAAAATTTTTATTTGTCGCTAATTATTACAATAATTTTTTATTTCTTAACAGTTCTACAGTTAAACATGATATTATTTCTGAATGAAAAAATGGTTTAAAATACATTATGAATTAACAACAGCTGCACTTTGGCCCCCATTTAAAACAAAAACATAAAAAACCTTAACCCAAACAGATTTATTCAGTAAACCCACATTATTCATACCTCTACAAACGTTAATACCTCTTGGGGATATTAAAAAACATAAAATTTTGAAAAATTGACTTTCTTTTTCCCCGGTGGTGGTCCCCTGTTCGGAACTCGGTGGGTACCACCGGGCTTTTTGGCCGGGGGCGCTGCTGTGTTCCGGTTGAAGGGACCTGGAGCGTTTACTGGGTAAAGCGGCTTAACACCTATGTCTCCGGGGCCCTTGGGATACCATGGATTGCTAATTCTGGGTGTCGGTGACCACTTCCCATCGGGTGCTTTCTGCCTGCGTATGCCATAAAAATTATAGAGAGACATGCCAACTTGATATTTGGATTTGCCCGCAACAAAATAAACCAAAACAAGGTTGCCTGCGTACCTATGGTGGTGTGATTTAAAAACCGGAGGTCGTGGGTTCCGAATCTCGGGGCTCTCAACAAATTTTAATTTTATCCCCGTTGGTTAGCAATTTGGGGATTTGTTTAAAATAAGATGATCAATCGTCGGATGCGATAGAAATTGTCCACCACCCCGCAGGACCGCGTAGGGTAACGATCCAAAAGCCCTAATAGAAAAATGGAGTAGGGTTTTATTCCAGCGTCGAATACCACGGGCTGACGATCGACAATATAACATCAGATGAAACGTGAAGGTTTATTAATCTGAATTTAGGATAAACCTGTTCATGTTCCTCAATAACTTTTATTTTAAATAACAAAATCTCCTCGTCATTATGATCTTTAAAAAAAATAATCTTTTTGCAGGTTCTATGAATTCAAAAAGGAATACAAACAAGTTCGTATTTTGGACATAATGAGTTACTTCGGATGTTCGAAATTATAAACCCTTTTGGAATTTATTGGATTATCTTGAAATTTCGGACGTCTAATATAAGATCATAAGTTTTGCCAAAATTTAAGTACTATACTATAATTTTTATAAAAGGAAGCTGTTTAGCTAAACCCTTGAAATTTCTGTCATGTAAAGTGTGATAACCTACCGTGTTCGGTTATATCACCATGTAGTTATATTTAAACTGGGTTGGAGCTACTTAAAATTTTTTTATTATTTAAATATTTTTGGACGATAAACCACCATCACCAAACTAACAAAATTTGTCCCCTTAGAATGACCATACTAAAAATACTTTTCCTTTGAAAAAAATACATATTTATTTTAAAACCCAGACACAGAAAAACCTTCTTTCTCCTGGTTTCCCGTGGTGGGTTCAAAATCCCTCACCAAACTGGATTACTGACTCTCCCCGCGGTCCGTAATTAATTAATTTTTTGTTTTTCTGGAAATAACAGCAGTAAAATGAATAACATAATTTTGTTGAAAAAGTTTAAACTAAATAAGCTTACAGCCTTATACGTATGCCACTGGGACTAAAGGTTAAATTAGAAAAGAACTCTTACAAAATTTTACAAAAATATAAAAAAAAGATATATAACATAAAAATGCAAATTAATTAATTTAAGAAAAAATAAATAGCCACAAACATAAGAAATTATGTGATCCGTCAGAGAACCAGACTCACTGATATGAGCCCACCAGATTAGTAAGCTGAAGTAGCGGTAAGCCGATCATATAAGCCGAAGAGCTGACGACCGCTAGAGTCGGAAAGTTCTGGAGTGGAGATCGGAGCTCGGCCAACGTAGAGCAGCAAGATGGACTGACGACATTCACAAAGTGGCCGGTGTAGGCTGGATGGCAATAGCCGTAGATTGGAAGCGACGGCTTGCATTAGGGGAGGCCTATGTCCAGCAGTGGACTGACATAGGCTGATGATAATGATGACGAAAATCTTAATAATTTTTAAAACACATCTTTAATTAAATAGAAAGCTAATATATTGAAGAATTTTTCGCCATTTTCGCGAAAAGAATGTGAAACATTGTATGATCCCCATACAATATTTGACCCGCCAGCGAATTTAATTCATAACACCACACTCAGTCAAATTAATAAGATGACTTAAATCGCGCCATTCATACCGTGACTTTTAATGAAGCCCCACTACGCCTCCTTTTGTGCCACTAATTGTCATAGAGAATGAATTGATTCGTAAATTTTTCATGCCGCAATAAATAACCGCTTTAATGTAACATTTTTACATAAAAAAAATCCTCGATTAACATATACATGCCTCCTAAACGTTAAAATTGAACAATCCGTTTAATCCTTTTGTTTTTCAAGAGGTTCAACTCTCTATTCACGTGTATATTTTCATTTTACCATTTCTAATGGATGGATTTTATCACTGCATGGAATATCATAACTTGCAACATGAGACTAAATTAAATGTATAACATTCTTCAATTTTTAAATGATTATCAAAATGGAGTTAGCGTTATTTTTCTGTATGAAATAAGGAAATAGTAGTTTTAACAGCGTAGGGTTTATATCTAATTCAGCATAATTTATTTGATTTTAAACATTCTATTCAAGAACAGTGTACTCGTAGTCGATCCTAAGATTGTACTACGGAGGCTTACAACTAAAACTGAAACTCTGATTACACTAAGTCAGTTACACACTCAACTTCCGATGGAATCTCAAGGGAACGTGAACTACTGTCACGGCAGTAGATTAACTTATACAAGTATTCTAAGACATTGCCAGACAAATATTGCTCGCCTTTTAAATAATAAAGCTTACTAGCACGATAGAAATATCCCATTTTTTAATCATGAATTCTTCTTAGAGAAAGGACATTTTGCATAAAATTAAAACCATCCGTCAATTTGAGCACGCTTTCCAAAACTTTATTAAGAAAATATTGTTGGCATTATTTATATTATTTATAATTTGGTGTATAAATATATATTTTTTTTAATTTCTTTAAAAAACTATCATAATAAAATTCATTTTTAAATTAATAAAAAAAATATTTCTTACGGTGAGTTAATTCTAATATATGGCTATCAGAATAATAAAATGCCAAATTTCCACATCGCCGTTACCTATCTGAAGAAGGTTATCAACATCAATCACAACGAGGGTGTGGGCCATGAGTAGATAAAATGAAAGTTTCAGACTCAATCCTTTTTTCCTGCAATGATTTTTTTATCTGAAAATAATTTTTCGATATATCTTGTTCTAAATTTTAGAGGTAACTTGTTTGTACAAAATAATATCTGCCTTCTTAGCCTAGTGGTAAGGATGTGTGCTTTAAAAACCGGAGGTGGTAGGTACGAATCTTTTGGGACCTAACAAAATTTCATTGTTGTATTCTAGTTGGTTAGGGCAATTTTTTTTTTTGTTTACGCGAATACTACACATTATTGAATAAAAGGACTTTTTACGGATTTTATCGCGTTTATCTTATATATTGAAATTCCCGACGTTTCAAACACCTTCCGGAAACCCCACTTCAGCAAAATAAAAAGAAACAATAATGGTTAGGGCAATTTGGGCCGATCACCCAATCAAAAATGTAATATGATCCATGCGTTAGATGGTCGTGTAAAAAGTCGGTCCCCCCACCAATCCGCAATAGACCAACGTGCAAGGATACGCTTCAAAAATCCCCTAAATGGAGAAGGCGTGGGTTAGAGGAGGCCTATGTCCAGCAGTGGACTAATAGGGGCTGATTATGATGATGAATATACTCATGGTCGAATTATAAAACTTTTTATATATAGCATTATAAGAAGAATTGTAATATGTTCAATTGAATAAAGTAAGCAATTAGTACAAGTAAAATTTTAAGAAAAACAGTATTATATGATCAACTTTAAAATCAGTCAAATAATTTTATGCCCATTTTTTACAGCATGGATCATCTTACTTTTCAGACAATTAGGTAAAAATGTTAATAACCAACTAGGAAACATCAATGAAAATTTGTTGAGTCCCCGTAAGATTCGACCACGACCTCCGGTCTCTAAAGCCCACGTCTCAACCACTGTGCTACGGACGCAGTTCGCAATATTGAATTTAATATAATAATACTTACTGGTATGTACTGAAACGCACAACTTTTCCTAATATGGGTTCGGTGAAAATTTGTGAATCTTTCAGTTTCTGAGACTAGCAAATCTGCGTAAGATTTCAAAGAGCCTTGCATAAAATATGCACGCTGCTTTCAGATCCATTATCACCCTTGCTTTGTTTCATGGCTTTCATTCAAGAGGCAACCGAATGAAATGTTTCATTATTTTATAAATAATTTTGTAGCACGCTGTTAGCTTTTTTTTTTTTTATTTTTACTGCCAACGCAGGCACACAAACAGTCGGGCCACCTGATGGAAAATGGTCACCAACACCCATAGACATTGGCAAAACTGGTATCACCAACGCGCTGCCTACCGTGAGACATAGGATGTTAAGTCTCATTTACCCAGTAAATACACTGGCTATGGTGCCCTTCAAACCAGTAACACAGTAGTGTTTTCACACGACTGCTCTGCGGTAGAATTAGGCACCGTGGTGGTACCCACCAGACGGTCCCATGTAAAAAGGGGACCTACCACCGGTTACTGTTAATACTATAACGAGAGTACTGGGAAATGGAATATGTGGACATGGTTGAGATAAAAGATTATGTGTACTCAAGATATTAAGACGAAAATAGAGCACCAACGATTGCAGATTCGATTAAATTGGAGAATGAATTATTTAATTTTTTTCGTCATTTTTCTTTTTTCATTTATTAAACGTTTTAAACAATCAGCAACTTTCATTTAGTACGGTGGCATTCCACTGCCGGACACAAATACTAAACATTAAAGGGATAATCAAAAAGTGCTAAAAAAGCTTCATGCTATATATCATTAGGGTAGTAGGTGGATCGAGCGTATTATAGATTCTAAATATCTTTGCGTAAGCATGAAGCGAATCAGTAATCATTGCTTAGTTAATATGGGGCCGGCATCTAATACATGCAAATTTACATGAATAACAGATTTTACGAAGAGCGATTAAAGTCCGACTGTCTCAATCCAAAGGATAAACTGCTTTCTGTGTATGACGTAAGTGTCAATCAATTTGAAGGTGATAACATCCTAGAACGACTGTCAAAAAATGGTCTTGACAATCCAGGGCAGCTTTAAATGCCCTCCATCATCATCTTCTTTTGGAACAATGCATCATTGATCCAATTGTCTTAAAACCATAATAAACGACGTTCTTTGAAAAAAGGGCTAATCACTGGCGTCACTAAGTTGATGAGCGAAAAGATCAAGTTTATCGTTTTAAGAATAAAAAGACCGTCTTTTATATTTTTAAAAAGATAAACCCCTAATTTTTTTAAAATGTGGATCTTAGATTCAAAACAGGATATGAGATGGGACAAAGGTCTAGAATTCATAAGTGTATTTGACTTTTGACGTTTGGGTTTGGAAAATTAAGAAATGAAGATTGGCTTGACTTACTAAAGGACTTTGATTAACATGAAGAAAGTTCACACCAAAAAAAAAAAAAATTGCAGTCAATTCATTGTTTTGAGAGGTTGGAGAAAGTTTTCACATAATTTCTCGTTTCACAACGTTTATCCAACCCATAAAACACACCCGGAATCGAGCCATTGAACTTTTAATTATGTTTCATTATTTATTAAAATTAGTAAAAATTTTATAAAATTTCCGTCATAAAAAGCTTTCAACATCAGATTCAGGTAACCTTCAAAATGTCTTCGGGAAAGTTATATATAAAGATGAAAATACATCGGTAAACCTCCTCAAAAGGTTTTCGACCATTTGAACTTTTATTGGATTATGAAAAAAAGCAATTTCCCATAATTTTTAGAATTAATTTTGTTTATTTAAATAGGAATTATATATTAAATAGTTTGAGGTTTTTGATTTATTAATAAACATTGTCACAACCATTAAATTGCATTGAAAATCCAAACTAAATTTGGTTATATCTTTTTGTATGTTTTTTCATTTGGAAAACATTTTGGGTAAATTCTTTTTTTGTTTTACATATTTTTTGATTTAAAATTTTTGGCATATAATAATTATTTGCAGCGAAAACCAAATACAAAATTTTTTGATCTAGAACCAAATAATATTGAATTTAAAACTAAACTAAAATGAAAGCATCCTTGGCTCCTGAATGTTTATATAGGTGCTACAAAATAAATCGATTTAGGGCAAGTTATTTATACATAAATAAATTGGGTAGATCTTGAAAATTAATTCTTCCTATAATTTTGAATTTAAATACGACTTTTTTATTATTAGTTGCTGTCCATTTCTTACTGGAAATTTTAAAATTTTTAACTCGTTAGTTAAATTTTCTTCAAATGTTTATATTATACTTTCCGGTATATTACTTTCATTGTGGTCCCCCGGACCCGTCGGTGGGTACCACCACGGTGCATTTGTGCCGCAAATGGTGTCACTGATTTGTTCCGGTTTTGAAGGGCACCTAGCCAGCGTGTTTCTGGGTAAACGGACGCCCTATTCCGGTAGGCGCATGGTCGAAAAATTGACCTTGGTCGACCGAACAAATATGATCAAAATGATTAATTAAAGTGACCAGAACTTGTCTACGTACATAATGTAAGTACCAAAGTTATATATAAATTAATGATATTTGAAATCTAAGTGTCCGTTTGGTACAAATTAAAATAAAAAACAAATTCAGTGTTTATTTTTTTTAATGTAAAAAGACAAAACCAAAAAAAATAGTCTGAATTAAAGTATTTTGGTTGTTTGAATCTTATAAAAAGAACAAAAATATGATTAAATAAATCTACAAATATGACACACAATACATATTGCCATGCCTAAAATGAAATTATACAGTAAAATTTTTTCTTTTCCATTAGACTCAATTTTTGTTAAAAAGTTGTTTAGAACATTTACGATACGTTAAGAAAAAAATGATACGTTTGCAACTGCTTTGAAAATCCGTTACAAAAACTTCATTGCTGGGCAAAAATCTCCCCAAAAAAAATCTCTTTAAATTTCCTTTGCAAAAATTCACCAAACAATTCGGAAAAGAAATAGCCTAAATAAAATTTTTAAACTTAACGTGAACATTAATTCTAAAGTAGGTCACGGCAGACAGGTCTGAATTTTCTCAATCATAAAACAACCAAATTTTGATATAATAAAAACTAAATTCTTTATTAAATAAAATTACTTTACAGGTTTTTTCGCGTTTATTTTACATTTTAAATTCCGACGTTTCGAACTCTTTCAGCAGCCGTGGTGGCCGTGGTCGTGGGAATAACGACAAAGACTTAAACATAAAAGACCTAAAAGTCGGCGTGTCGCCATGCTTTAAATCACCAAAACCCATTACATCGTTTTGATCGACCCTCCTCCTTTAAAAACCCGTATGGAGGCTATTGGATTAAACATCAAATTTCAAAAGAAGGGTTGGGTTCTACCCCTCTTGGGACCCCATAATTAATAAAAAAATTTAAATTAAAATACCCTGCCCGGGAAGTAAAATCATCGCCTTTGTTATCACTGCGGACATGGGCCTCCCCTAATACCCCCCTATCCATTGGGGTAAAGATAAAACCAGTTCATTTTGCATAGGTCGGAGTACAAACTATAAATAATTAATTAAAATTAAGATCTGTATACCCCGCTTCAGCACTGGCAACAAGTCGCATGACATCTTAGTCTAGCCCGTGTCCACGGCCGCTGGAAGGTGTTCGAAACATCGGGAATTTAAAAATGTAAAAATGCGTTAAAATCCGTAAAGTAATTTTATTTAATAATGTATAATATTCGCGTAAACAATAGAAATAATTACTAAAATTGCTTGTCTAAATTCTTACGGCTCACTTTTTTTGGTAGGACTTATTTGCCATTTTTAAATGCCTCTGAAGCCTTATTTAAAATTATAGAAAAATTTACATTCTGTTGTTTGTGTGATTTTCATCAGAATATATCTCCCTCGCAAATATAGTTGAGATTTATTTGAGTTTTGCAGTGAAATGTTGAACACAAGTTCAAGTTGAAATCCCATTATTTCTACGATATTAGGTATATTGCAGAAACATCACTTGAGGGATAGAATATTTAGTTCATTATATCTACACTGTAAGCGATGCATAACAGTTATTGACAAATACGACACTTTGCAACTGACATTTTATTTATAACTTTTCTAGTGTTGGCACTTATATCGTGCATCGAGCACGTATTTTTGTTTTCATTATATAAAAATAAGGCAACTTAAAGTATCGTTGGATAGGATAACTTTATTCAGCAACGTAAGTAAGCATTCTAAGTTTAAAAACAATTTAGAAAATTTATAATAAATATCATTAAAAGCCATTTTAAAAGGTAAACATTTCGATGCCACAGGAAAATTTTATGATGTAAATGACAGTGCCAAAATACAGTTGATAGAATAAAATAATCAAATAAAGACATTTTTTATGTAAGAAAATGACTACACACACCCGCACCTGCACGGCCAATGTTAACACTATCGCCACTCAAACTCGCCTGAAACCACCACGTTTTTGTTTCCCAGTGGTAATATAATATAATAGCATAGAAAATTTTGTTGGGGTTAATATATATTATATAATAACCCCAAAAAACGATTCTCCAGGGAAATCGGAAAATCAATAAACCAAAGGATATTTTTTTTTCTCAAATAATTATTTTTTTGTTAAATGGCTATTAAAATCTGTTATTAAAGGTCGTATATTTTTAAAACATAACCGCCTCCGTAACCTAGTGGTAAGGGCGTGTGCTTTAAAAATCGGAGGTCGTGGATTCGAATTCCGTGAGGACTCAACAAATTTTCATTGTTGTTTCCTAGTTGGTTAGGGCAAGTTGGGCGGATCACCCAGTTGTCTCAAAAGTAATATGATCCATGCGTCGGATGGGCATGTAAAAAGTCGGTTCTGCGCCTTATCTCTCTTCGGTCATGTCGGTTATCCGTCGCATTCGGCTTTAAGAGTATAAAAAAAAGGAACAGGGAGCCCGCCTGTTTATAGTAATAATGTTATATTGATTCTTCACATTAATTGACGTTTAATAAAAAAGTCGATGCTTCCATATTAAAAACAAATTTTACTTTGAAATCTCGTATTTAGTTTCGATTGATTTCCTAATCCTGATGTATCTTATCAATTTCAAATTCAAAGTCAAAGTCCTTATAGTGCAGGCATCACTTTACTTTTATAGCGTGATTGGAGGTAAGTTTGTCGTATTTTAAAATCAATTGGCAAGTGTAAAACTTCTATATTTAATGTACTTTGCACCCAGCATACAGTCTTAGGTTTTCTTAAATAATATTATTACTTTATTTTTTCAAATTGCTAACAATTAATACGATTATAAAGTAATTTATCCTTCGCCTGAAGCTACAGGGGCTCATAAACTTTACTCTTTGTTATGAAATTCGTAACTTCCACGGAAAACAATAAATTTTCCATCATAAATTTGAAAATCAATAAGTTATAAAGTTGCCAAATAGAACGTTAGATTGTTACGAGGGAGATTAATATAAATATATATATATAATACACTAATATTTGTCAGAACAGTAAATAAAAGAGATTATCAATATACAACGAAATTTTTCGTATTGTGATAACCTGAAAGTACATAGTTTGTTTAGAATCAGCAACATATACAAAAATGGTAATGTAATAGTCCAATTTCGTTAACCTTTGTCCCAAAGTGCAGTTGAAATCAAAAATCGCTTAGACAATGGTACAAGAAATAACGCATGTAACTGTGTCAGTTGTCATTACTTTTATTTTATTTTTCGTTTACTATATTTTGAAGCGAAACTCTTGTTGTCGTGTTTAAGCTTTGTAAATTACGTTGCATGCCATTTAATCAAAAATATATAAATATATAAGAAAGATATACCATAATTTGATTGGTTCGAATCTCGCGGGGGAGCAACTTTGTGTTATCGCTGATTTCTTAATTTTTTTGGTTAACTAGAACATTCTGGGTTGGGGGGTGGGGGCGTTGAGCAAAGGCGCGTCTACCACCAGTGACTAACTGCACCAAAAGGCCCCAGATGGGAGCCTCGGCTGACCGTCACTTTCTGGTACCGTTAGCACGCTGAATCGAGGGCTGCCTAAGTGGGCCAATGCCTCGCTCGATTCAGACGCTTTTCGTTTATCGTTTATCGTTTGTTGATGGCTTCCGTTGGTGGAGTTAACCATTACAACTCCAGGCGGGTCGAGGGGCTGTGCAACTTTAAGCGTGCAAGGCTTCTCCTCTTAATTTGTTGGACTTAGCTCCGAGGGTCCCCAGAGGAGACCTCGGCTCAGGCTCCACTATTCTTAAACCGTCAGCGATCTAATCGAGGTGCCCGGAGGGCCGAACCTCGGCTCGGTTAGTCCTTTTGATCCTTTCTAACCCGTTAGCAACGTATCGAGGGCGCCCCGGTGGGCATGAACCTCCGGCTCGATCAGTTGCTTTAGGGACATGTTAATTTTTAAGCTAAAACCGCTCTATCTAATTGGTGAAAATCGGCCTGGTACGTGCCGATATCTGTATGACAGGGTATGCGTTTGCCCTCGGCGGCGAGGGCAATAGGTGTTGATAGTACGATTTAACGTGCTTGCACGATCGTTATATCGTCGTCCGGATCTGTAAGTATATGGCGCGGTCGCCTATATCTAACGATGCTTCCTATGTTTAGGATGAACTAATTTGCGTGGTACGTAATCGGCGGCGTTACGTACCAGCTCATTCAGATGTTGCGAAGCCGAGTCGAAAAATCGGATGAATATTTGTTTAATAGTTGATGTATGGAGGGCAATTCCAGGGTCCATGCAGGTCAGGTTGCGCACGCCAGTGCACATCCGTGGCCTGCGTATGAACCTGTTTTGCAGGGACTTGGAGTTTGTGGATATTGGAAGGAGATGCATGGCGAACACCGGACTGGCGTAAGTCATGATTGGACGGATAACTGTTTTTGTAGAGCAACACCTTGTTGCGCAGAGACAGCTTGCTTTTGGGATTAATTAAAGGAATAGGCGACCTAGGACGTAGGCCGCTCTGTTTTACCTGCTTGATGTGCGGGCCGAAGCTGAGGGTTTGCCGAGGTTCCCAGGTTTGACTTTGTTACCCATGGAATTGGGTTGGTCTAGGAGTCGGATCATGGGTGGGATCGTCGGCATTATTGTGTAAACAAAACTGCCGCGCTTTTGGATGGGTTTATTTCGATTCTCAACGTCGAAACCAGTCCCAAGCGCCTGGCTGCGATTTGGAGACGTCGTTGGATAACAAAGGACATATACCGGATGATAAGATGCATGTGTCGTCTGCGAACAAAGGCGGTGCTAACTCTATAGTTACGAGGGATATTGTTGGTGTAGAGGGTGAATAATACGGACCTTGTGGAACTCCGGCTATGCGGTGTGGTTGGGATTTCGTTCCCTCGACGCGGTATCTGAACGTTCGCTTCAGAGAAAGTCTCGTATGATGAGTACGAGACGGTCTGGCATAGCTCGACTTATATAACTGTATATAGCCCGTCGTACCATACTTTGTCGAACGCTTTCTCCACGTCGAGGAAAAGCGCTCCAGTGTGTTGGCTCCGTAACATGCGGTTTGATGTGCTCCGTGATGCGGTGCACCTGATGTTACAGGAATGTTTGGCCCAAGCCGAGATTGGACTGGATTGGGAAGCCCGATTAGCCTGCATAAAGTCCTGTGGCGGGTCAAAACTAATCTTTCGTGGATTTTCCCGAACCTTTAAGCAGGCTAATGGGGCGATGGGAGGTTAGTTGGTTGGGAGGTTTTCCCGGTTTGAGGAAGCCTATAACTTCAGCATCCTTCCAAGTGTTTGGAAAAATACTCTTGGAAAGAGCTGCGTTATAGATTAGGACTAGGACGTTGATGAGATGAGTCGGAACAATCTTTATGACGCGGTTTGATATGCCATCGGTGCCTGGGGCTTTCCGTGGTCTAAGCTTTTGATTATCGATTCGACTTCGCTTTCCGTTACGCGTGTGAGTACGTCGTGTGGGGGTAGATGCGTCAACCGTTCAACCTCGCTCTCTACCTTGCGGAGATGAGCAGCGCTAACCGGTTGTGAGCTGGGCGAGCATTGAGCCTCGAGACTGTCGGCCAGACATTCAGCTTTTCCTCATCGAAAACGCTGTGGGCTTGTCGGGTTGGATGAGTGGCGCATGGGTGAATGCTGCCGCCGCCTTTGAGGCTTTTAGGAATGCGCCAGAAGGCCACATGTAAAGATGGGGTTGCTCAGATCGTTATCCCACCGATCGTTCCTGAATTCATGCCTTCGGTTCCACTCGGTTGGATACCAATCGTGGGCGCGAATCGCGGCTCTCTTGCGTCAAGAGGTCCTTGATGTCGTTTGGCAAGGCCCGGGTTTTCCTCCACCGGGATTTGCCTCGAGGAGATCCTCGACGACACTTTGGACATGACTTGTGAACGCATGAGCGGCGAGATTCGTCGTGAGCGTGTTTAGGGTATTTGGAATGATGTCTAAGTGGGTGAGCTAATAGAGTCTAGCTGTGACTTAAGCTTATGCCAGTCGACTTTAGTTCTAAGAACTGTGTTTTGGGTGATTTGAAGGTCCCTAGCTTTAAGAGCACGGGACGGTGATCTGAGGTTAGGTCGTCGATGACCTCTATGCTCCTAAGAGCGAGATTGACGTTTTGATAGCAATATCAAACATCCGGTCGTTGTCCCACTACGTGTGGGAAGTGTGTTTGCATCAACGGCGCAACCATACTGAAATCGAGTTTGTCTGATAATTCGTCTAATGCTAGACCCCCGGTTTGTGTGTATGAGTTCCATCGGGTGTGCTTGCTATTGAAATCGCCGGCGAGGATGACGGCGTCTCCTAAGGATAATAGCGTCTCGAAGTCGGATTGAATGATGCATGAGGTGTCTCTGCATGGTAAATATACCGAAGCTATTGTAATCGGCGCGTGACCTGTCATGGCTAACCTGCAGATCGAGGCTTCTAAATGCTTTAGATTCGACGGCGTGTCGATTGCTACGCAGTGCAGTGACTTTTTATAATAAATGAGAGTGCCGCCGTGTGAAGCGCCGGTCCTGTCATTTCTTATGATATTAAAATTAGCAATCTTCGGATCTCCTCTTCCGGGCTTTAGGAATGTCTCCTGCACCAGTAGAATGTCTACGTCGTTTTCGCGAAGGAATTCTTTGACTTCGGTCGTTTGTTTCGCGAGACCGTTTGCGTTAAAATAGACTAAGTTAAATGCGCGTGGCTTTACGCGGCCCGGGCCGTTGTTTATAAAAGTTGTGGGTGTATTATTCATTTAGTTCCCACGAATAAGTTCGATCAAGTTTCTGTACTTGCGGAGTACAGCTAAGCGGGCGGTAAAATTGCCAACGGTGGCATCTAACTCGAAGGTGAGCCTATCGACTTCCGCGAAGTCAACGGTGTTAACTAACACATCGGTGTTAGTCCCAGTGCTGCCATTGCTATGGCTGAGCTTGCTGGGGAGCGCTTCGCGGGATACCTTGGTGGTGCGGCGCGGTGCGGCGCTACGCGGAGCGCTCGGCGCAGGTTGCGGGGCCGGTTGTTTGCCACGCTGGCACGGGGCGCTACGCGGAGCGCTGGTATTTGCCACGCCGGGCAGGCCTGAGGGGCGGGAAGGAGGTTAGGGATGGCACCGGTGGGCGCCTGGATGGTGGATGGTTGAGGTGGTCTCCGTTTGGGCGCCTTGGGGCACCCTAGGTAGTTGGCCGTGTGGCCTGGGCTTTGTAGTTTACGCATGCCGGCGGTTCGTACGTGGCTAGGACTTCTCGGTCCCGAGGTCGTGGGCAGTCTGGGGTGCCATGGACCCCGAGGCACTTTACCAACGGGGTCGTGCGTGACAATTGCGGGCCGTGTGTCCGAATAATTGGCAGTTGTGGCACTGCCCTGGGAGGCCGTTCGAATGCGGCGCGTTAAATGAAATGCGACCGATGTCACATATGTGTTTTAAATCATATATTTTCTTGCCCTCTGGAGAGCGTTCGAGCGTCAGAAGGACGACGTTGTACGGCTTTTTTGTCCGCGGATGGAACAGCCTTTGAGCGGAATATATTGGTATATTCTCCGACTTGATAAAGTCGAAGATTTCCTGTGTTGGTAGTTCCTTCGGCAGCCCTTTGACCACTGTCCGAAGGACGCGCTCTTCCGGGAGCGCGAAAGTATGATAATAGTACTGCTTTTCGAGCAGATACTTGGTGACGTCACGGTGCGCTTGCACCGTCTCTAACTGTATTTTGATTCCACTGGCGGAATCATTAGCCGTGAATTTGACACGGTTCGATAAAGCTGACCGTAGTTCGGCCCACTTTTCCTTTGACCTAATGTAAATAGGCGGTGGCTTTTTGTCTCTGAGTGAGACTGGTACTTGCTAGAAGGCAGCAGATGTTGAGGGCCGTGATGCGGCCGGCTGTGAAGCAGCTGTGGTTGCCGTGAGGCGGCGGGGTTGCTCTACTGGCCTCAGGGCCGATAATTCAGCACCGACGATTTCGGCGCTTTGATTGGCGGGTCCGGTGTCGGCGATGA
Source organism: Lamproptera curius (assembly GCA_029286875.1). Lineage (NCBI taxonomy): Eukaryota > Metazoa > Arthropoda > Insecta > Lepidoptera > Papilionidae > Lamproptera > Lamproptera curius. The sequence continues at coordinate 14,747 of JAGSMT010000699.1, forward strand.
AGCTGGTGACGACCTATTTTTGCGCTTTCTTGCGCGATTGGGTGGGCAGAAAGCCTCCTGCGTCTAAGTCCTCGGATTCTCCGGTGTCCGAGCCAACGTTTTCTTTTTCGACTTCCATTTCGGAGTCGGACGATGAATGTGTGGTTTCGGATGAGTTTCCGGACTCATCCGACTTGTCTGACGCGGCCCTATTTGCGCGCGATTTTCTGCCCTTCGTGGGCGTTGTTTTGCTGCTGTTGTTGTTCGCGGCAGCGAGAATGGCCAAGCGTATGGCCTCCGGTGTCTTATTTTGTAACTCCTCAATGTTGAGGCCTATGCCCTCGAGGGCTTCTTTCATTAAGTGCAACATCGTTAGGCGATGTTGCCAAATCTACACGATGAATTTATTATAAATAACGCGCGTGCAAGCACCCCCGGTGAAGCCGGGGGTTGTGTGCCCTACCCTCCCCGCCCCAGTGAGCAGGGAGGTGTAAACCTAACGTTAAAGGGAAAACTAGCGCTTTAGGAGCGCTAGGTGAATACCTAAGTTGCTGCCTAATGCAGCAAACTAGCGATTAAGTGATAAAATATAATACCACGTGGGTGGTGTGCGTGTCGATTTTAAAATTAACTACGTTCGCGGTGAAACGTGGCAGATGATTTTAATTGGCAAGGGTAAACTAATATAAAAAGGTTCCCTACATCTCAACAGAAAGAAATCTGAACGCTGTAAAGGGTAAAATTGAATGGCAAGACAAAATCGGAGCGACTCACCGGACGGCTACACAGCTATCTGCGCACAGGCGCGTACGCCTAGCGCGTCGACACTGGCACTTCCGGCACACACTGACACTAACACTGCAACTGCACTGATGCACGGCGACACGATGACTCGAGACGCTTTTCAAGGATAACCCCACCAATATAGCTCCGCGAGAAGGGGAAGTAGGTCGAGATTCGCCCGGCCCTATCAATAAAATTAAACTTCTGTTAGCCACACCCGATGAATATTGGAAGGAGACTTCTTACCTTCGGAAAAAGGATGAGCGTGTACTCAGGATAGTAGTCAAAGGACTGCCTAAGAAGATACTATTTTCGGAGATAGCTGATGCTATCAAAGTAAAAGACATTCCCGCCCTTTCCGTACAACGTATGTACCACCAACGCACTAAACGCCCTTATGGTATGGTGCTGGTCACTCTTGAGTGCACCAAGGAAGACAAGCGCATCGGCGAAGTAGAACAGCATTGTGGGATTTCAAGTGGCCGTACTCAAACGGACTCCCCGGGCAGTCACAGTTATACGGTTACGCTTCGCATAATTGTTTTAACCGCCCTCGTTGCGTTAAATGCCTCGAGGATCACGGCACTAATGATTGTCCAAGACCAAAGGACAAAGAAGTGCTTGCCACCTTAGAGCGTTAACTGCTCTACTCCGGCCTCACGGCTAACTACTTACGCTGCCCTAAAGCGAAAAAACGCAGAGGTCCTGCGATCACAAGGGCAATTCGCATTTCCGCCGCGCGTGGCAATAGACAACGCCGGAGCTGACTCCGAACGCACTGCGGCCACCCGCTGCCTCAAACGCTCAGCATAATAGCCATAACAATGGCTGCACGGAGCAAGACACATCACTTTTCATGAAGTTGCTTACTTAACACCCTTAAGGTAAAATAGATTGCATACACTCACGCAGTAGTCACGCACACCCTACACTTAGTAGTGTAGGACAACACAAACATTCATGTTATCAGCCCCACCAGTGTTATCGAACTTACACACCCTTTGCTATATGACACTTAAGCTTAACACCATATTGGATAGGAGCGTTGCTGGAGTTTCTTTAAGAAGTGGTAGTAAAGTTAGTTACAGTTCTTCAAACTATAAAAAGTAATCCTTCACAATGCGTCTGAATGCAGCCGGGGTCCTAGCCCAGAGTCCTCGATTCAGAGGGCTGTTCATGTGGACTCGAGAGGCTCTCCGTCTAGGGGCCCTTGGTGCAGTTAAGTCACTCAGTGGGAATACGCACCTGTGGCAACGAACGATATTTTAATTGATGAAAAAAATAATAGTGCTTAGGGTTTAAAAGTATATTAATATAGTATTGCAAGCTTTGGTTTTATTTCAATTAAAAAGCACCTATGTCTGCAATACTATTTCGATTTGGTCCATAAATTCTCTGATATTCATCTTTATAGATTAAGTCTCTTATGAGAAGCAAATATAAGTGAACGAGGAAAAATATTTTTAACCTAAATAAAATTAAATCGATATTCGTAGTAAAACGCCTCAGATTTGAGAGGAAAATTTGGTTCATTCTTTTAAATATATTTTTGCTATTGTTATTGATATTATGGTTGGGCTTATTATCCGATTCATCTAATCAACTGATAGTGATATATAAAATTATTTTTCCGCTGTACACCATCATCGGTTGTTTATGCAATTCATCCAATACAAGCAACTGGACTATTTAGAGGTCGGAACCCAATCAACGTCAAAACCCGTTAATAAGGTAGCACTACGCGAATTAAAAACGAACACCCTGTCATAAGTACAGATTTATTATTGAAAACTTTATAGTGTTAAAACTGAATATAGCCCTATAAAAGGAAATAATATTTCTAATAAATATTTTCAAGATACAGCATCAAGTAATTCATGCAAATGAATGTGAGCTTTTCATTGATTAAATTTTAACTTGTTTCGAGTATACCGTGATGCTTTTTAAACCAAATAACCTAACAAAATGAATGTAATATTTATACAAAGCTTATAGTAATGATTTTTCATTAAAAATATCTGATCGACCATTAATAATCTGTCGCTTAAAATATCGCACAACCCTTTTTGAGTAAAAAAATATTAAGTTGGACTCATGAAGTATATTATTGTTTTCTGCATAATAACATTTACAAATCAGAATATCAGATAGATTAAAACGTTTTTTTATGTTGTTTAAATAGAAAAACTTTTGTAATTTTGTATTTCTAACATATTCTCGTACAGAAAATGTCAACTATACTTTTATTATAAAAAAGGACTATTTTTTTTATGTATATCTTTTTTTTCTATTTCCGTTATTAAAGCTACATACAAAATCGATGGATAATAAAGTAGTTCGCCTAGGAACCTCTTTCGCTATACGGCGTTAAAAAGGATGAATGAAGATAAATCTTTAACCCGAAAACGTGAGCCTTAGCGTAATATTTTTTCTTTTATCTTCAAACCTTTTCTCTTTAGAAAAATCCCTGCTATTTATAATAAAGACTATAATTGATAGCTTATCTTGAGGTTAAACAACGATTTTATTCGAAACATTACTTTTAAAGAATTCAGTGGTTGTCTGTTGAATCATACATAACCAGTGGTCAGTCCCCGGCTTAGCCCAATTTATTTTTAGATGTTAGGGATGTATTTACCTGGGATAAAAAGTAGTAAGGTTAAAATTGCTAACAATTAGTGAAAGAATACCTCAAATCACTTCAATAGTTTTGGAGCCTATTCAAGACAAACAAAAACGAAAAAAATTATACATATCTTAATATACATAAATCTCGTGTCACGATGTTTGCCCGCGATGGACTCCTAAAATACTTAACCGATTTTAAAATATAGTTGCCCACCATGTGCAGTTTAATCCAACTTTAAAGATAGAATAGCTTACATCTTAATTTATAGTCCCAATATTGTTTTACTGCGATTTATTTTTATACTATTATTTCATGCAAAATGTTAGCTATAATACGATTGTGATAGTTGATATAATACGATATTATGTTTTTGGTGGAAGTGCTCCATATACATACAAATTATAACATTTTTAATAGAAAAGTAGGAAATAAAAAAACAAAAATAAAAATTCTTAAAACTAGCTCTTTTGGTATAGAATTTTGCACGATATCAACAGATGGAACATTTTGATTATTCGTCTTCAGTCTGTCCACTTTAAATACCAATCCAATTGATTTTAGTATCAGTGTTCCAGTGTTTTTTTCGTTGTATTCAGGTGTAACGGTAGCATCATCGAGGTCACTGTTTTTTTACAAATGACATTTATCTTATAAAACATGGTGGTGACTTCTGACTTATGACTGATTTTCTCTCTCCATTAATCTTAAGCCCTTAAATTATTTATTACAATTTAAAATAAGTAAATCCTAGCCGCAGAAACACGTGGCAGGGTCTGCTATTATATATATATATATATACTAGCTATAAAGCAAGACCTTTGGTATAATAGACTTAACTTGATTTACTTAAAATAAAAGCGAGGTTAGTACATCTCGTAGCCATAACCCTAAACAAAACGTTACTGTTATTCAAAAGCCGTACTTACCGTACCGTTACATTTTAAGACTATGTATCAACGTTTCAAAACTATTCTGTTTTATTATACTACATGCCATTGAGATAATTTAACTAGTTTCCACCTACAACTATTTTCTTATCTGGAAACTATCTTGCATTAATTAATTGCGTCAAAATAAATTACACTTCAGCACAACGTATACTATTATTAAATTGCACTTTTAAACTTTACGTAATCGATCTTAAGCTGGAGGTACTTCTTTTGATGATCATTAAAGTAATAATATAAAGTAATTAAAATTAAAAAGTAATAAAATCAATTACTTTTAGTTGCCATTTTCAATAAGACGGTATTTGCCCATTCTGTCGCTGCTTTTTCTAAAAAAGTTTGGTTTTTCTTTAGAAACCAAGACGCACCCAAAATCTATGCGTAATAAGAAAAAACGGCTGCTCTTACAGCCACAGACACTTTTGGTAAGTAGGTACCTACCTAAACTTGGAAGAAAGAGAACTTTAGAGAGAAAAAAAACATCTAAAATAAACATAAAAGTTATTCTGATTGTACCAGAACATAAAAAGCGTAGTAAAGCACTTTGTGTTGAGCATGAAACGTTCTGTATTTTGTAAATTTCAGCCTACACAAGAGCCTGAACAGCGTTTAAACGACTATAAAACAAGGACGGTGCAAAATTAAGCAATATTTGGTTTTTATATTCAAGTTCGCATAAAATAAAATGTAAGAAATTTTAAATAAATTTTTGTACTGAAAACTGAGGTCAGCACTTATATATTATCTATTAAGGGGTGCACTAAAAGTTACTCATTTTAATAAACGTTTTAGAACTTTCTGAAATAATTACCTGTAAGTATTAATTGGCCCACGTAGATTATAAACAATACAGTTTTATAGATTTTGTCGCGTTCAATTATTTTAAAATTATGCCAGACGTTTAAAACCCTTCCCAGGGTACATGGTCACTGCATGTAGTACGATTTTTAGAGTCAAAATGTTATTATTGAGATAACAAGTCCTATCAAGTTCAGAATAATATTGTACATTTGAGTAACAATATTATTTAGTTGGAATATTGTATTTTATTTCCAATTCTTTTTTACGTGCTGAGTACAGATATAAATTTGTACAAGTATATTTTGGAACTAAACAATTTCATTGCTAAGATGGGGCTTAAATGGCCATAAATTAGGAGCAGAGAACATTCAAATGCACCGAATTATCAAGGCCTTCATATCACGCAGAGCAAAAGTAAACTACTCGCAACCGACAAACCGGCAACCAGTCTCTAAACCTGCAACCTTTATGCAAAATATCTGCATAATACCTCACATTCACGACTTTATAACAATAAAGTAAATCAATCCAGATTAATGTGACCAAAACTTCCTTTTTTTGAAGAAATAATAATTTTTATGAATGAACAAATAAATGTTTTCTTTAGTAATATACGCAACAAACATTAGTTTAGAAAAACACTAAAGCACAAATGAGAAAATTAAAAAATATCTTTGAATTTACAAAAAATACTCGCTTCCTTATGGATAGACTAAGATGGAATGCCCTTCACGTAGAGCCGTTTATTGCCTTTCGTAGAATTAATATATTTTTAATCAAAGAAGTAATTCCTTCTTCAATTCCAAATGAGGTATATGACAAAGAAATGTTACTTACTCTAAGCGCCCGTTTCTTTTAAAAACAAGAACAAAAAAACAACTTTTTAACTTTTTGTTGACAATAAAGTTAAGGGTTACTACGTGGTATTTAAATGATCTCGTAATTATTTCTATATTAATGTAATTGTTACATCTTATTTGATGATTTAGATTGTTAGATTTTATGGCATTTTATTTGGATATTTAGCCGTCTAATATATAATTATATAATTATAAATATAATTATAAAATATTTTATTTATGTAACTAACGCTATAAAGTCCTTAAAAACTCCATATATTCAACTGTGTTTTGTTAATACAAAACACAATTGAATAAGTAGGTAATTGAATAATTAGGCAAAGCAAAATAATTTAACACTCGGGTATTGGGAGTCGGAACAAATTTAGCAACTACGACTTTGACATATCACTTTGTAAGAAAATAAGCAGTTAGTAGACCCAAAGTTGCCTCGGAGACTATACTGAGTTTGAAGAACCTTCAAATTACGCCTTTTTCCTATATAATTTAGCTAAATAAGTGTATAACAATTTAAATCTATTTGAATAATACAAATTGAAAGTGATAAGAAAAACTATGGCTAAATATTTATTGCACTCGATAAAAAATGTAACTGTAGAATTAAAACAAGAATCTACCTATCTAAAGAAAATATTAGGTGATATTTTATTTATTACCTTCGGCCGACCTACCAAAAAGTATGTTATTTAATAGAGGAGTGTAAAGTAATTTTAATTAAGAAGATTGACTACATTAGACAATGCCTGCGTCGTCGAGACTATAAGCCAGTTGTAATATATAGCGTGATTTCTAGAGAAGTAGCTGATTTTCTTTTGCGTGAACTTTATTCACAATAATAATATGCAAATGACGTATAAAAGCATAGTTAATAGAATTAAAACTAATCAACTTTATTCAATATTAAATTTAAACATCTAAAGAGTTTCTAGGGCAAAGGCTTTACCTCTGACAAGTTCATTTAAAGAGATCTAAGAGAAAATATTTTCCATCTCACCTAATGGACGGATAGGTGACGACGGGTTTTACTCAAACTTATTACATCACGGACGTTACGCTCCTTTGCTCTTAGTTGTAGTGAGTTTTCTAAGTTAAAATGTTACTTGAATCTATTTTTATTAGGATCTTTTCTTTTTGCATCATATTCCTATGCTTTCGGTAGGTAATATGTAATAGTATGCTTTGCGAGTGATAAAAGACAGGAAACATTTAATTCCGCTATTTTTACGCAGTAATACAATACATATTTAAACGTTAAATTGGAATGGCCAAATAGTAAGTGTTGTGCAGAGAGTTACAGGTATCCTGCGGTGCTTGTATCGTTACAGTAAGTTTTTCCTATTATCGACTATGGTGACGTGTGCTATCTTGACCTGAGTGCAGATCACCTCAATAAACTTGACCGACTTCTAAATAACTGCATTCGATTCGTTTTAATCTTCGTAAATGATATCGTATCTGCGCAACGTTCCCAACTTCAGTGGTTGCCTATTCGCCAGCGACGCTCTTACGAGCCTAACCACTCTATAATTATTATATTCCTTCCTTAATTCTCCAATTGCCCCGTGTTACATATCTTCTAATTTTCAATATTTATGTGATGTCAGCAACAAGAATTTTCGTTCGACGAATACTCGTCTACTTCATTGCCCTATTCACCGTTCTGACATCATGCACTCCTCTTTTTGTCCAATCTGTCTTCCTGTGAAATGCGTTACCTCTCGAAACCAAGATGGCAGAGAGTATTGTGACCTTTAAACGAAAAGTTAAAAGCACCTACTTAGTGAAATATCAACGGATAAATGAAATAGTCAGACATACTTTTTATTATATATGTATATTTAAGTATTTATTTATTCATATATGTTATATATGTATTAATATATATTTATATATATACTATATATATATATATATATATATTTACTTCTTGAATATATATTTGCATTTGTTGTATTTTATATATTTATTTATAGTTATATATTTTTAATAATAGTTTCAATTTACGATGTTAATATATTTGCACATCCCACTTTTATCTCTGCATCACCCCAAGGTTGACTGGCGAAAATGCCATTGGATTAAGTCCGCCTCTGTGCATTTCTGTGCACAAAGATTAAATAAATAAATAAATATTCTATTGACTATACTGTAATGCTACTGATATAACATGTTTTATAAAACGATTTCAATAAAGTTTTACATTTGTTTTTCAGGAACTTTTGCTGTTTGATTCACATGCATGAGACACTAGTTATACAAATAGATGCAGTTAAATAATAGGAGCTTTCAAGTAGTAATGAACTTTTAATGCTAAAGCGATAATTTTTTTTTTACATAACATACATGTTTCACCGATAATGGTACGTTATCAACAACATATAATAAGTTATAGCAAAAACTATAATCAGTACTAATATTAAACAGCACAAACAAAATATTACACACCGAAACAAGCTTATACATTTTAGTGCGAAATAATAAGCTCCTGCGAAGCCATAAATTACGGGGTAATGTGTTTCCGAACATCCATACGGATACTAAAGGTTGATACAGTTGGCAATTTATTGTTCGTACCGGAAACACGCTTCAATGAGCCTTCACAAATTGCATTACAGGAATCTGTAGCTCAACCCGGACCGGCCATATATTCTGATCGAGATCGCTTTTGTACCTTGTCAAAAAACACACTTAAATAAGCAGATAGTTTAAAAAAGAGTTAGTTTTATAAAAAAAAATAATAAAATGCTTACAATAACAAATTTTTGTCAATGTGAATCTAGAGTTTGTGTATAATGTGCTCGAATATTAGTCCAATTTATTTGTGAAGGTGGAAAAAAGCTGGGTTTTTTTTACACAGATTTTTTTTTTTTACACAGGCTAAATATGCAAATAAAACGACATAAAATCATAAATCATCTACTAATATATAATCATCATATAAATATAATCATCGACATAAAATATAATGGATTTGATATAGACATAAAATCGTTAAAAGGCCTTTAATTTAATAAGGTGTAACAGTCACATTAATATACAAATAATTACGAGATTATTTAAATAAGACGTAGTAACCATTAACTTTATTATAAACGTGAAAAGTTGTTTTTTTGTTTTTGTTTTTAAAGAAACGAGCGCGAACGAGAACGAGAATTTGGAATTGAAGAAGCGAGTATTTATTTACTTTAATTATTTCTGCGATTATTGAACATATCAAATTTACTTATGAAGGGATTTTCGCGATAATTATGTATATTTATTCCCGACATTTCGGACTCATCCTACATGACGGGCATCCACCCTATCTTAGTCTATCCGTTAGTATTTTTGTATTCAAGGATTTCTTTTTTAATATTTTTATTTCTGTTTTAGTGATTATTCTCATGCTGCGTATATTACAAAAAAAACGTTAATTTGTTCAAATAAAAAATTAATTTGTTCAACAAAACGAAATTTCGGTCACATTAATCTAGGTTGATTTACTTAATCGTTATAAAGTCGTGAATGTAAGCTAGAATGCACATTTTTTGCATAAAATTAAGTTGCAGGTTTAGGGACTTGTTGCCGGTTTGTCGGTTGCGAGTAGTATCACTTCTGCTCTGCGTGAAATGAAAGCCGTGTTAACTCGATGCCTTATAATGCTCTGTACTCTTTATCGCTGGCCATTTAAACCCCGTCTTAGCAATGAAATCATTTAGTTCTAAAATATCCTTGTACAATTTTTTTTCTGCACTCATCACGTAAAAAGGGAACGATAATAAAATATAATATCTTAACTAAACAATATTGCTATTCAAATTACTTCTAAACTTGATAAAACGTTATCTCAATAATAACATTTTAAAGCTCAAAATCGTACTACCTGACGTGACCAAGTACCCTGGGAAGGGTTTTAAATGTCTTGCATATTTTTAGAATAATTGAATGCGACAAAATCTATAAAATTGTATTATTTGTTATCTACATGGACCAATTAATATTTGCAAATAATTATTTCAGAAAGTTCTGAAACGTTTATTAAAATGAGTAATTTTATAGTATACCCCTTAATAAATAATATACTACTAGCACACCTCAATTTTCAGTACAAAAATTTGCTTCAAATTTGTTACATTTTATTTTATGCTAACTTGATTATAAAACCAAATATTGCTTGCTTTTGCACCGTTCTTGTTTTATAGTCGATAAAACGCTATTCAGGCTTTTATATAGGCCGAAATTTACAATATACGGAACGTTTATGCTCAACACAAAGTGCTTTACTACGCTTTTTATGTTCTGGAACAATTTTATGCTCTTTTTCTTGAATTCCTTTCCAATCAGAATAATTTATAAATTTATTTTATATGTTTTGTTTCTCTCTAAAGTTCTCATTCTTCCAAGATTAGGTAGGTACCTACTTACCAAGTGTGTCTGTGACTGTAAGAGCAGCAGTTCTTTCTTACTACGCATAGATTGTGGATTGGAATCTTGCTGGGTTTATCTTGGTTTTTAGAGATAAACGATAAAACTTTTAATTTATTTAAAAAAGCAGCGAAAGAATGGGTAAATACTGTCTCTAAGTCTAGGGCAATCGGGAGTGCCGTGGTCACCAAGGCACTTAACGCAGCAAGGGCGTGCGTGACAGTTCCGGGCCGAGTGCCCGTACACTTGGCAGTAGTGACACTGCGCTGGGAGGCCAATCGAGTGTGGCTTATGAAATGAGATGCGACTTATATCGCAAATGTGGTGTAGGTCGTACACCTTTTTGCCCTCAATGGAGGGTTCCAGGGTCAGAAGGACCACATTGAAAGGTTTCTTAATTTTTCGGTGATTTAGGCGGAAGGCCGAGTGTATTGGGGTGTTTTGTCTCCGGATATAATTGTGAATGTTCTCTGTGGGCATCTCCTTCGGCAGTCCTTAGACGACTGTCTGAAGTACGCGCTCCTCCGGAAGCGCGTATGTGTGATAGTAGTAGTCGTTTTTTAAGAGAGACGGCGTAACTTGAGGGTGAGCGTCACTATTTTCTAACTGGAGTTTAATCCCCTAGTTTGAGTCGGCCGCGGTGTATTTGTATTTGTTGGCCAGCGCGGACCGCAGCTCTACCCATTTTTCTTCGACCATTCAAACACTAATAAACTTCATAGGAATTTCTGTAAAATGATACTGTGATGATGATTGATGATGTTCGAATTAAACCGAAAAAAACATGTATATGAGAGAGGAAGTGAAAAAGTTAAGCTATGAATATTCAATGATGGTAACTATTAATAAATTATAAACTTGTTATTTCAGGTACTGAGTACAACCTGGTCAAACTTCTCACTGCTTAAAAGTGATACTTAAAAGACCTGCAATAATAAATATAATTTTAAGAAATTAAATGATACGGTAAGATTGGATAAAAATGAAGTTTTCATTAGTTATACTTAATTTTATTGTTGTCTTTATAATAGGACATCATGATTGTAATATTTAGTTTGTTTTAGTTCAATTTTAATTTTTTTACAAAAAATTACTTAATCGAAAGATATTAAATGTGTTACATAAACATTTCAATTTTTTCTGCGGATATGAAGAAAGTTTTTTTTTCCTTGCCATGGTTAGAAGTTATCATGGGTAACAATTTATGCAACTTTACATAATATATAATCTATACATGCTTCTAATCTATACAGAATTACCTGACTGTTATTTATACGTGGAGTGACTGTGATCTGTCATCCGCAACCCTGGGAATCAGAAGCCACGAGAATAAGGAGATCGCACCGGTGGCCTATACGTTCGGCTCCACCGCTAACCCCACTGCGGCCGCCAAAGGAGGAGTGATCGATTAAACAAAATCAAACCTTTGTCCTACGGCCCCACCGAGTTGCGGAGGATAGGAAAAGTTGCAAAAAGCCCCCGAACCCCGTCACTGCGACTAAGTTTGAGTAAGCCACAAAAATTCACAATTTTTGTTTTTGATCGCTTACCACCTGATGGAAAGTGGTCAGCGACGCCCATGGACTTTGGCAGTGCCAAATATCACCAACGTGCTGCCTACCATGAGACGTAGAATGTTACGTCTCGTAAACTTAGTAAAAACGCTCAAAACCGGAATACAGTAGTGTTTTCACAATACTGCTTTGCGGCAGGAGAAGGCACTGCGGTGGTCCAACTCCAGATGGCTCCCTGTAAATAGGGGACTTCTAAAAATATTTAATAGTATTACTGATAAATACAGGTTTCAAGAAAAAAGATGATGCAAAAAGAAAATAAATTGTATTGAAATAATAATTATATGTATGAAAATTTGTTATACATGTTTTTGGTTCTGTGGCTAATTCCTGCACAGCAACAACATTTGAATTGCGAAATCCCTTTACAGACATTAAAAGGACAGCGTCTAAATTGCTCTTTGGATATTATGCCAGAGCACGAATAGAATTTCAACTTATTAAATTTGATATTGCACTCAATGGAGCTACAGTCGAATGAGAAACTTATTACATTCAAATGAAATTAAAATACTCAATATGAAACATTCATAACAAAAAGATTTTCACGAACTTTTATATAAAATATTTTCTATAAAGTTAATTATAATATTATGTTTAACATCGGGAAATTTCGTCATACACATGAATGTTTTGGTATTTTATTATGGGTATTCTCGCGAGGAAAAGACGAGTTATATTAAACTCGCACCGACCAAAATCACCACATTGTTCCTTCCTGACGCCTTATGGCTGGGGTTGCAGGGACAATTTCGCACTCATCTGTTACCCCACCAGTTGGCCAACTAGTCAGCCCCGTCTCTGGTCCGCGCTACTTTTTGCGATTTAGGTGGTAGGAGAATAAAATAGTACAGTACATGATAAATTTATAAATAATATATATTCTTGTGCAATATCCAAAGTTCAGCTAAAAACAATATCGTATTCTACCAGACAAAATACTCTTTGTATTTCCTCTAATTGGATAAAAGTGGTTTCTTTTTCTAGCGAAGGAAAATTATATAACATCTAATGTAATATTTATCTACGTAAATTTGACAATATACATATGTATATTATTAATCGTATTGATAATGGATATATGATTTATGCAGTACCTATCTTAATAACTTGGTATTTCAATAATATTAAATATTACATATAACTTGGGTAGTAATACTTCCTTAATTTATACATAAAACACTTATTTTAACCTATTTTGATTTTAAATATGAATAAAAAACACATACATACAAACATTATCAACCTGTGACAGTCCACTGCTGGACATAGGCCTTCCTAATAAACCCTTAATATTTGACCTTGAGGTTTTTGGACAGTATCCAAACACGCTAGTCTAATGCGGGTTGGTGGGTGTACCGAATTTTTACAAGCCCAATCCAAAGTATGGATCATCTTATTTTTTAAACAATTGGGTCAACTGCCCAAATTGTCTAACCTAACCTTATCAACTAGGAAACAGAAACACTTCAACAACAAAATAACGACAATTTGTTGAATCCCCGCGGAATTCGAACCAACGACCTCCGGTTTGTAAAGCACGATCCCATACCACTAGTGTACGGAGGCATTATAAAATATAACATAATAAAAATATTATCAAGGAAATTAACAAAAGTAACATTTTTAATATATTTTAGCGCTCTAACGAATAATGCACAAAAACAATAAATGTTACAAGACTACAAATTGTATTGGTTTTTGTTATAGCCTTTTGAAGCGCGATTCCGAAAATTGATTATGTATCGGAAACACGGTACAGTAAATTTTCAATTACATCGCATATTTATTATTTATGGATTTTTGTAAACGAATTGCTAGGTAATTGATAGTTACCGAAATAAAAACAAGCTCAATCAAATCCAGGCTACATCGCTTTAACATAAGGACACGATACTTATCATTGATATATAAATAATTAAGTATTTTTAATTTTGTAGCGTTCAATTATTCAACTTAAACTAGGTTTTACCCGCGGTTTCACCCGCCTCGTGTAGGTAATTAGTCATTACGCATATGATATAAGCGAAAAGTTTTTGTGGTCTTATAAAAGTGTCCATTTTGAACTTTCCGCTTGAACGAATAACAAACATCCATCGCTCCGCATTTATAATATTAGAAGGATTCCGTGCATGTGCGTGGACGTGTATGTGCGCACGTGTGTTTGTGTGAGTCTGTTTCCCTTATCAATGTTCACTCTACAGAGAATTTGTATACGTTTATTTAAATGTGTATAGTATAAAAAACATTTTTGAGGCATTAGATATGCTTGTAAGATTTAGTTACGGACGATAAGAAACTATATTGTTATTGTTGTAATATGCTGTAAGTATAATAATTTTATTGTTGTAATGTATTACGTATTTTTCGTAACAGTGTGTTCCTTCCTTTTGAAATTGTAATCTCTGTTATTTAAACAGGTACTGGTAAAACTTTATGTATTATTTAATTTTATTAAAATAATTGTTGTCCAGGACTTCGCGAGTAGGTTTAACTTTTTTTTTTTTCTAAAATAAAAGTCTAAGTTCGTCTCAGTTAAGTCAGCTATTTTCCAATAAAAGTCTTGTCAAAATCCAGAGAGCCATTCCAGAGATTAACTAGAACAAACATACAGATGGACAGATTTTTAAAAAATGTTGTTTTCTTATACGATTGATATTTACTACAATGTATTCATTTAAAAAAAAAATAATGTTACAAATAGACACTTCAATTTTATTTATTTGAATTAATTTATTTAGTACCAAGCTCGCTGCACTATGCAATATGTACTTTGAGAAATTTTCTCTAAGTTTTCCATAACAAATTAATTTAGCATAAGTCTCCAAAGAGCTCTGCATAAAATATGTACGTTGCTTTTAAATCCATTGTAACCCTCAATTTGTTAAACGGCCTTAAAATTTGGCTTTAGCTTTAAAAAAGGTGTTAGATCTTTTATTATAATACTTTTTTAAAAGATTATTATTAATATTATAAAAACAACGTGAAAGTACATATAATAAAAAAATCTGTAACATATTAAGAATTACAGAAGCAAGAAATCACTATGAATAGAAACTGGAAAAAAAATACATTAATATCACCTGAGAAATTATTGCATTTTCTTTTTAAAGACATTTATTGAATCATTTAAAATATGTTGATGCGATACACTCGCAGACATGTGATATTAGTTGCTCATGATTCTTGAAAGAGGAAGGCACAATCCAAAATTGGTTGGTTAAATTACATTTTTGATTGACTTCCTGCAAAACGTAAGTATTAAATACATCTTGCCTCCAACGCCGATAGACCTGTTTCAAAACAATTTTGTGTTAAGAGAAGACAGGCATTCGTAAGTTTTTTCAGAGACTAAAATAAAGTGAAATAAAGATAATAAGAAATGGATAAAAATATAATATTAATTTCTGAACATTGAAGTTTTATATTACAAATAATCTATTATAAGTTTATGAAGTAATAATTTATTTTCTCGTTAAAAGTTTGAGCTTCTGGCAGCGGTTTGAGCGTAGTAATAAATTTGAATTATCAGTCTGCGTTGACCTAGGCGTCTATTGTGTGAGGTTGCAATATCTGACCCAGTAATGATTTTCAATAATTTGATAAAGAGCCTCAATAGATTTGAAATTATGAACATAGCAAACAGAATAAAAAATTAGGATTGTTTATTAATGGAGGTAACATTTCTTAGTCGTTTATTATTGGAGACTATAGATAGGCTATGTCCACAAGTCGACTGACACACAGTGATGATGAATAGTCCTTTTTTTACGATTATAATAACTTAAGATAGATTGAATAATCGTTATATTTAAAGCGTCACGAAACTAAAAACTTTAAACTTTTAATATTAAAAGGTAAAATTTATTTCTTTTCTATTTTGTCTGATGTTATAAATAAAGTAAATATAATACAATCTTTTTATAGGTCTTCTTAGGGGACAGTTTTCTTTGCAGATGAAAATTGTTCTTATAGGTAGGAAAGTTAGTAGGTAGTAGTGCAAAAATATTACTGTGTTCTGGTGCTGCAGAAATAGACACCTAGCCCACTGTAAAATTATATACATATATATATATATATATATATATATACTATGACAGTAACAGGAGATTGTTAATAAATCGTCGAGAAGTATTTTAAAGTCTTCTCTAGCATTTTTGATAAAAGTTTGTTCTTTTGTAGCAGAGTCACCATTTGAAACTGTAACTAACAACGGCGCCAGCAGCACATTTCAAATTCAGTTTGCTCACGTGCTATAAAATTTAAGATGGGTACTCAAATTCTGGGCTTTTTTGTAAATAATCTTATTTTAGGTAACTTAACATGAATAATGATTTCTACTATAATACTATGACGACAGTATTGGCCATCTTGAGTACTGCACTATTATTAAAGACACTTGTTTAATGATGCTTGATGCTAATCAAGGAATCTGACATGTAATATGACAAATAATGCTTTCGTAGTACCATTCAAAGACATATTTCAAAGCTTTAAAATAGCACTAGGTACAGTGCAAATTTTTGGGCCATAAAAATTGTATTTAAAATTGTATACTTTCAGTGACTTAATCTATTTACAGGAAAGTGCTTTTATTAACAAAATTTTAAAACAATCAGAGTAGCAAAATGTTGCAAAGGAGTTAGAAGACAACGAAGTAAAGTGTTTGTTTCACATACTATATGTCATTGACAAACTGAAGCATTTTTAGTGCATATACCCATTTAAAAGATTGAATACCATTTACAGTCAAATGGTTCAAAGTGGCTAATTTTGGTTCCATTAAATACAATTCACTTGTATTTAATGGAAACAAAATTGGCACTTATGTTCATAAAAGTTTAAAAAAATTAGTAATTTTTAAAGTTGACATGATTGATAGAAATTGTAACATTTAGTTGTCTAATATAGTATTAACTTAATAAATTGTGTATAGCATATTAGGAATCCAATATATAAAAATATTCATTCAGTTATAGATATAATCGCAACACGACATTAACACGTTTTGCAATTTTTGCATAAACTTCATGTGTTTAAAAAGAACTTTAGACGACCTGGAGTATGGCCTTTGAAGACCTATATTCAAATTCATATATCTTTGTACAATTTGCTTATTGATTGTGAAACTCACTACCAGCGGTTCGGATAAGGCCGCCTCAGACCTGAGAAGAATCGGCGAAAGAAACTCAGCGGGCTATGTTTTATGTCATCTTTTAAAAATAATAAACAATTTGAAGGCATAACATATTACGCAATTTTAAAACAAATCCTGGAATAAGCATTCCATATTCAGACTATGTTTGCCATTTAACAATTTATTAGAATCGTAATAACCCTTAATACATAAACGTTCCTTAGCTACGTTTTTAAAATTTAGTAAAAGTTACTTTCTAAAAGTTTACTGGGATTCTGTTGTAAAAACGTATACATTGTCCCATAAAACACTTTCTTGTTCTTCGCAGTCTAGTTGCTGGAAGAATTAAATTATGTTTGGTCCTTGGTTCTATGGTATGTGATTACAATGTCTTAGAAATCATGCATATGTTTTGCTGATACTTAAATTTTAAATATGTGAGAACTAACAATTTATTTCTGTGAACAACTGTTAATGATTCTTTGGGCCCAGGTATAGACTGCACGAATTGCACGTTTTGGAGGATAAGATCGTAAGTATGCTTGCCGCATTTCCACAGAGAATGCCAAAAGAAACTACACATTATATATATTTTAAAACCGTAGCGTTGTGATTGTTTACTTGCTGATTAGTGAGGTATACCCTTTGTAGCGGCACCTGGCTGGTTTAGCACCGCAATCCATCCAAAGCGTCATATCTAAAAATTCACAACCACCGGCATCGCGCGGAAACAGCATTCAAGAATATTATTAACATACCTCACAAAATTATTATAGTGACAAGTTGCTCTTCGAGAACATTCTATCATTACATTCATAGCTTCATCGGTGTACAAACACGTGTAATCTATTGTAAATTGTAATTAAAGCAAGTAGCAAGAGAAATCAATTGGTTTTATTATAAATGCAATAAAACCACAGTGTCTCGCGTAGACACCCTTTACGCTTTGTCTATTGCTAACTAATCACTTAGGTTTTGTAATAACTCTTTGCATCAAAATACTAAAATGGTTAGCGGTTAGCTCACCTATTCTCCAAGTATTTAATATGTCAATAAAAGTATGGTCCCCTTGCTGACGCACATTCTCCGTCAGCTCACAGAGCGTGAACAAACGCCAAAGATGCGTGGCTGGTTAGAGAGAGCGTTTGATTGGAGGCAGTTGTAACAGATCACCAAAAAGTAAAACGTTTATGCCTCCAAAGAACTCGTCTTCATGATTCTTAACTAGTCTTAATCGGGCGTCAATCATACATAGCATTTGGTAGGATACCATTGAAATTTCGTCGATAATGAGAAACTTTGTCTGCCTCCACTGCTGTCTCACTATTCGCAAATAATTTCCGGAGAAGGGTGACGTACAAGTGATTCGTCCATCCTTCTGTAATGGCAACTTTAAGGTACTATGTATAGCTCCATTTATCAACGGTGCTGCAATTCACGTCAGTGCGCATACTTTTACCGCGTCCTTCGCATAGCACCTGTTAATTTGGCCTCATAATAAATTTAGTACAAACGTCTTTCCGACACCAGCACCACCTGTAAAGAATATTTGTAAGCGTTCTTCAGCACCCACTATTTGATTTTGTATGGACCGAGTTACCATCGTGAGAATTTCTTTCTGTCCAGCATTCATAGACTGCTTCGTTAATATGAATTGGTTATCGTTCATTGGCAGATATGGAACATCTTCTGCACAGTCTAGTAGCTTAGCTCTTGCTGCTGTGTACTTGATTGAACGGATGTACTTGATTGAATGGGTGTACTTGATTGAACCCGTTTTCAAGTTGTCTGTCACGTTCTCTTAACCTCTGTTCATTGGGGAGAAATACGTCTCTGGTGCTGTTTTATTCTCCCATCAGATCTTTCCTCCCTCATTACGGTAGGGTGTATGCTGTAGCAACAATCTGTAATAATAAGACTTGGGATCAGAGGTTGCAACAAAGTTAGGAACCTGTATTACAACTGGCCTGATTCTTATGGTCATTTTTGTGTTGTTTGTTAGTAATAAGTCGCTTTCTTAATGTTTGCTCACGCGCTAACGCATCTGTATCGATGCTTTCTGCGTAGTGCGGCTCAAACAACATCGCAAACTCTATTAGACACATGTTGTTGAAATTATAGTCGGGATGCTAAGTTGGTCGCTTTTCATATAGTTCAAACATATTCGCACAATAACCAGCTGCTTGACCGCCTTCAGTAAATGTCAACACTTTATAACGTTGCTCCTGTTTGCGGGTATTGAGGAAGACGGTTTTTCTCGAGCTGCCTCGCATATTTAAACGACAAAGTCTGAAATACATTCAGGCATTCGCAAGATAAAACTTGACTTCCTTTTAGTAGGCGCATGCATATTTCAAAAAGCTTACGAGAATCATCGGATTCTTCTCTCCATATTTGCTGATAGCTCTAGTGACTTTACCATCCAGATTTGTAGGCTCCGATTTTGACAAGTAGTTTGCTTGCAATAAGCAATGGACTCATTAATGCCACAGGGTTGAATGTTCATATTGTATTTCCACATTTTCAGCAAAGCAGGACTATAATTATTTACCCAACAATTTTCGCTTTTTCTTTTAAGAACGCTAATGCGACCACCATTATATATAAATTCGTTAGAAGAACGTTGAACCGAAATAGTGTATTTGTATTGTTATTTCCGTACAGGTATTAGTGTGACGATGTATCTGACATTGTTTAACCAATTCGTATAGTTCTAAATTTTCAGGTGGTGTGGCTATGCTACATACTGAATCAATACGAGCAATTCCTTCAGGTGACTCCACAGACGGGTGGTCTTCTAGCCAAATAACCATATGAAGATGAGGACTCCCTTTATTTTGGAACTCCACTCTATTCCAACGGTCTTTAACATTCCCGCCAAGTACTTCTACACAGATTTTAAGGAACCGCATCAGAGCATTGACACGTATCATGAAGTGCCTACTCACAACAACGGGATACATCTCAATGAGCCGTTGAATATATATCATCCGGATCAATGTGTTGCCTTCCGTCGGTCATTACGAGCACTTTTTTCATATCTGTCCAGTGCAAATCGTTGCAGCTTAATGTCACAAAATAGTTTGGAGGCCCTAAACATCTTATTTGTGCAATTAAGTCACTGAGAGCACTACGCCAATAAGGAACTACGGAACCTCTGAGGTTTCTTAAGTACAAGTGTAGGTCTTCTACTCGATTGCCTATTTCGCCTTCCACTTTTCTAGCACATGCTGCAATGGTTGACTTAAACCGATAGTACCAAACATAGAAAGCGCGTAAACTAGGTAATCGTTGCACTGAAACCAACTATCGGAACCTAGGGTTCGAAATTGATAGTAATCCAAAGGACTTATTTATACTGGTATTTGTACATTCAAGCCGTTTCTGCCATATGGGAATAATTGATAACACGCAAATTCTTCTGCCTTTAACTAATGGCCTTCGTTAACAATGTTATTATTTGTTTATCTTTTAATCTTGTTTACATTTTCTGACACCTCTAGCTCATCTTCGACATCGAATTGGGCGCTATTGATCAGCAACAATACAGATATTTATATAGGGACAGCTACTGATGTTTTGTATAGGAACAGTTACAAATTTCGGATTCAAGAATTGTCGTTGTACTTGCACCGACTGATGAGTGATGACATCTACCCTGAAGTGTACGTGTACACGTGTTAAAATGTAGGTGATATTACGCGCCCCAAGGCATCTTTTACAGATAAGGCAAAAGTTCTTGCACGTTGTCGCACTGTACGTTGCCACTTGCAGCTGTTGGTGAGCCTTTAGGGCACACGAGTGAGTCTGCGAAATAGTTTTTATCCTCATGGTGAAATACGCTGACAGGTTTAAAGCTATGATCAACGTCATTCAATAATATAGTGATAGTGTCTTGAACACTTCAAAAAGAAAATATCTTCATCGTAGTATATGAAAATCGCTTCCCATATATTTGTACGTTTTCCTTTACGACATGAAAATTACGTATCTCTAAATAAACTGTTGGATATGTTTATTTACCGGTATTAGATCACGAATTGGCTATATTTATTACTGGTCACATATGTTCGCAGCGAACATAAAAGTAATGTTGTTTTCGAAGGCAGTCCTGCAGGTAGATATCCAAATGCAGCTGTGTTGTAACGTACAGTATGAATTTGGTTAGGTTAACAATGCTTCGTGCAAATGTCACAAACGTGTATACACGATGTGTTAATAGGATTTTCAAACGCTTATACATGATTTTCAGCTCTGCTTTGCTGTGCATGCTTACGTTGGTTATTTAACCTGTCGTGGCGTTGTTTAGATGGTTCTTAAGCTTCCAACTCCTTTCATCTCTCACGCCGTCCTGTCAACCTGGCCTCATGTTGGACGGGTATTTCTGAAGCTAATAGCTCTCTTTTTCTGTTGCGTTGTAATTGTAAATATTCGCCTGGATTCATTACGCTCAAATCTTTCTGACGCTATTAGCTCATTTCGTCTGTCACGTTGTGATGCTAGCCTAACCTTATGACGGTCAGATCTTTCTGATGCTAAAAATTCTCTTTGTCTGCCACTTTGTGATGCAAGCCTGGATTCAAGACGTTCGGGTGTTTCTGACGCTATTAGCTCTCTTCGTCTGCCACGTTGTGATGCTAGCCTGCACTCATGAAACTCGGGTGTTTCTGACTCTACTAACTGCCTTTCTCTCACGTTGTACTATTAACCTGGTCTCATGTTGCTCAGGTGTTTCTGTTGCTAACCGGTCTCTTCGTTGGAACATTACACTTCGAAAAGAACATTATTGAGCGTAAAACCAATATTTTTACGTAGTAGAAAATGAAATATTAACAATTTATTCTTAAAAACCAATCTTTAAGTTTTCGGTTTCTATCGCTGATTTTAATTTCCCCTGTGAATCGTCAATCTTAGGAGCTAAGAAGCAAAGATTAATATTAGTAAGTAAAGTAAACAATTAAGGTAGTTTAATGTTAACTATTTAAATTTATTGGCCTTTATACAATGATTTTTTTATTTTTCTCTTGCTTCTTTAATTAAAAAAACACTTGTTGAACTTATTATTTTCTCATAGTTCGGTGTCAATCTAAATGTAAACTGGAGCAGTCTAAATATCGGATAAAATTAAAACCTAGAATAATATGTCTCACCAATACTTTATTAAAACTTAAACCTGATAATAATAACAGCGTGCCTATTTTAAGGAAATAAAGTGCAATAATAGCAATCACTATCAATGGAAAAGCTAAAACATTTTATAAAACCTTATAAGAAGTCAAATATTTTACTGTATAATATATACTCTACCAAATTAATTTGCATCTTTAACCTAAATAGGGTATGAAACCTGCTATATATTATGAAGGCCTAGCGTTAAATCCATTTGAATTGGTCGCTCTTGTATCAATGGAAGTTAATAAATTCAATCAAATGTTTTATATGAAACCAGCCTTTATTCGATGGCTGCCTTTTTCATTACTTTTACTGCAAATCTAATATACATAATCACAAAATAACACAGAGCTTCAAAGAATTTATCCAAACTATGCATAAAATAACTACAACGCCGAATTAACCACAAAATATTCCATTTCGTAACATAGTACAAACATTTACGTATGCGCATATGAATGTCCAACAGATGTAATGTACTGATACAATTCAGTTTGAATTCATATCTGATAAAATGCGGTAACCAATATGTATTGTTGTGTTCATGCTGCCTTTGTGATTTGCCATATAAATAGTAGAAAATAAAAGTATGGCACCTATAATTTTGCGTTTTAGTGCTTAGTAAAAATAATAAAAATATTTATTATTATATTTAATTTCAATTATTTACTATTGATTGGTACCGTGGAGTTTAGAATGAAAATCCCTTTTAAGTTTATTTTCTTTTATTCTCAACTCGGAATTTGATTCGGTTTAATAAAAATAACACACATTTTTTAAAGTTATTGTAGTATTTTAGGCTTAAAAATATAAATACATCAATCTTAACGAAAAATGCATAATGCAGTCAGCAAAACTAACTTCACATTTCTAAAATAATCACGGTATTTTTGCAAATAAAAAATAAGTAGTAAACCTAAAATAGTCTTTGTTTTTTTAAAAGTAGAAGACAAATAAAAAGAGATTGATAATTAAAAAGCGTGTACGAGTGCTGTTTCTGCATAAACAGCAAAATTAAGTTAACTCTCAGTACTTACAGTACCCTACAGTAAAAATGAAGCGGCCAGGCTAAGAGTCATGAATAACTCTTTAAATTGAAATATATATAACGTTAGGGAGACCATTTTTTGCCAGTCTTTTTTACTTCATCGAACGACATAATTGTTTTTTTAAGGATTACAAATTGTAATAATCAATTCTATAATAATGAATAATAATAAAAAGTAATAATTGAATCATATTCTGTTGTATCACTATTTAATTTAAATTATTTAAAGCACATGCAATTTTAATCCTCAATGAAACTCAGATGATTTAATAGTCGGCTATTAATTATGAGGTTATAGCACTGTGCTGTTTTTAACCTATTTAATGTAAAGTAAAAGTTTCTGCATTTAATAATTAGTAATCAATCCAAAAGTGAATATTATATAACATAGCATATAATATAATATTCACCAAAAGTGAATATTATATAATATACAACACATTTAGGCCGCTAGAGGTAAGGCTATGAGTAGAATAGCAGATACTTTTCCTGTTAATTTTATTTAAATAAATATACGAAATATAAATTTACAGAAGGGATGTAATTTATTCAAGCATTGGCGCATGTTCGCGTAAACATGTTAACCCGCCGACAATCGTGCAACCGATTAGTCAAATTGCTCAGCACATTTATCGGTGCGAGAAAGCTTCACTTAAATATTTACACCGCACCGTGGAAGTAATTAAATTTTTGTTTTATAGGTAAATGAAAATAAAACTGCAAATAGCATTCGTAACTAATTGTATTTAATGGTTTATACTTAACATTGTTTACAATTGATGATGAGTCACAATATTCGTTTCCATACTCCTTCGAAACGGCAATTTTTTTTTATTTCTTCTGCAAAACCCTAAAATTTTACTTTTCTTTAACCAACCACTGCTTTTTAATAGTCATTTTAATAATCTATTAACTTTTATCCTATCCTATCCTCGAATACTCGTAACATCAATTATTATCACTTGGTAAGTTATCCCTTAAAGTGTCTACCAGTTTCAGGAATTATTTATCATATCAAATGATTTACATGGAACAACAACGTTTGTGGGGTCAACTAGTTCAATATATACATTACTGGTGCAGTTTATTTATCTCTAAATATGCTTAACAACTTTTTATCAGAAATTTCTGTAAAAAATCATTTAAAAATAAGTTTCTATGAAAAAACCTTTTTACTGCTTTTTAAACTGTACATAATTTTCGAAATCTAGAAGCTTCCGTAAAAGTAGTTATAATTTATAACTCAATATAAAGATATAGTACGAAAAGATTTTCCTTCGTAATTTTTCAGAAAAGTTAGTATTATGCTAATTCGGCGAGATTATTCTAGAACGATAATTGAACTAGACAACGCAATGGTGTACGTTTTTTAATTTAAATTCACTTCAAATATATCACAATTATTACACTAAGCTATAAGACACACAATACACATTTGATAAATTCATGGTTATTCGTAAATAAAGTATTTCTGCAACTGTTTGAGGAGATAAAGGTGGCTAGATAGTGTATCTTTCTTAGGGAACTTAACTTAACTTAACTTATAATTGTTTAGGAATAAAAAGCAACTCCTATGTCAACGTCAATCTCGGGAAGAGATTTAGTGCATGAGTAATTTCGTAAATGATGTAACTCAAATTACTCAACAGGTTATGTGGTGATCATTTAGTATTGTCCTTATCGACTTTAAAAGAACAACCCAATTAGCAATTGTAAGATTTGACCACAAATATGATCTGTGATTTCTAAAACAAATTACTGAAACATCTTAAAGTATTTGTAAGTTTAAGTAGATATCATAAGTTTATACAAGTTCTCTTAAATTGCTCAATATACATAAGCACTTGGGTGTGACTGCCGGGGAAATTAAATTGCTTTGCACGGCGCGATGCAAATCATTCTGGTGAAGCTTAACACGTAACGACAAGGGCACACAGCGATTTCCTTAAGCGAGTTCTCAATTGGCAGGCCTGTTAGCGGTTTAACGATGCAAATGGATAGATTCAAATAAATGCGGAAAACCTACATGTCGATTTGATTTAATTTATCTACACAAATGAATAAAATTGGAATGTTGGTGTGTGACATCGAAATAAACGTTTTTAAATGAATACATTGTCATTTAAAAAACATACGTATAAAAAAGTACGTATAAAAAACATTTTTTTTCAGTCGGTTTGTCTGTCTGTTTGTTCCGGCTAATGTCTAGTCTAATGAGTGATAATGGTCTTATTTTGATGGGACTTAAACTAAAATATCTCTAATAAAAAAAAATCATACAGTATTTTTATATTACTACGCGGACACAGTCATGGGCTACAGCTAGTAAAATGTATTAACGTACCTGTTATACATATATCTGTTAACATAAAATATGTAATATCCGTGTGTAAAAACATGTTACATAGAAACAAAGCAACGTTTTATCATTTATTACATATAAGCTTAAAAAATTAAAACTTTATTGTTATGCCATATTCATATAATGCTTCAAAAAACAGGTATTGAAATGTTTACAATATAAATCTACAACATACATCAGGCAACAAACGTGCATTTATTGTGCCAAGTATATAAATAGAAGTCTTTTGTAAAGAAAACTGTTTTAAAAATAATATTTTTTTTTAAATCTAAAAGTTACGAGACAAAATAAACGTGCCTATTATGGTCCCTTTGTATAAAATGCTGCTTATAAAATGCATCACATAAATCAGTAACGTGCATTATTATATGGTCTGTTATATAACAAAACATAATATAATATAATAAAATATGGTTTGTGGAGACCATCAATCTTTTCTTTTCATTGGAATTATAACTT